>JAVLVB010000265.1:4422-20057 GCA_032876305.1 Orestias chungarensis
AGGGAGGGAAGAATGCCGGGCCAGCTGTGCTAAATACCTGAGTCTTTGCAAACCCCTCAGAAGGTCAGTCTGGAGCTGGGGGGGGGGGGGGCTTTAGTCATGCTGGGTCTCTCCCTCCTCATGAAGACCCTCCCCCTTCTCTTCTCCCCCCCCTCTCTTTCCGGTCTGTGACACACTCCCATGCTTTCAGCTCAAACTTTTTGTGTGTTAGGGGTTTACACTCCCGACACCCCCCCTCATCTCTCTCCTGTAACATGGCAAGAATGCAAACACAAGAGAGGGAACGCATGCTGGGGAGCGGACGAGACGAGTGGAAAGAGGAGCTGTGGCACGTTTAGGAAAACGTTTTCCCACAAAGTTTTGCCAGGCCCCACAGCCGCCTGTCACACTCGCTCGCCGTGTTTGCTGTTTGTAGCAGACGAAGTCAAATCCAAACATTTGTCTCTGTTTCTTGTTTGTTTGTTTGTTTGTTTTACATCCTCTCTAAAGCAAACTAAGAAATAAAACCAACCTTTCTTGATCCGTTGTTGCCCAGATCCTACAAGCTAGGCGAGCAGATCAACCCCTGCCACGCGGGCGCCTTCGCCCCCGTCAGCAGCACCAACGACAGCGAGGTCTCCAGCGACGCCCTGACTGATGACGCCATGTCTGTGACTGACAGCAGCGTGTAAGTGGATGCTAATCGCACGCACTGCAAGGAAACCACACAAGTCTAAAGCGACCTGCCGGTAATCAAACTGGGGGATCGTGTAGTTGTTCATAAACTGCTCGATTAAACACATGTCATCAGGATCGATGACAATAATAACCCTCGATTGGTTGGTCTGGTTTAGACGCATGCACAAAGATCACAAAAAAGGAGATCAACTGGTAAAGAATTACTTTTTTCCTGTTGACTAGGGTTTAATTATCAAACAGAAACCAATAGATGGCTGGAAAATAACTAATAACTGATTATTTGTCTGCTTTTCTGTTTTTTAACACAAGCAGACAAAATCCTAGTATTTTCAAATGAGGTTATCATGCAGTTTTGGACTAGTTCTATTCTATTTGTCTCTTAAGATGTTAGCTTTAGTGTTATGGCTGCTCTTTGATTTGAACTCCTCCAACCATTTTCTCTTTTAGCCCAGAGATCTTCATGATAGTTTGATTGCATCTTAGATTTTTGATGCTTCCTGAAAGTGTAGAGGGGATATTAGACATACACAGGTCAAGGTTTTTCTTACATTACTGAGGTTTAATACAGATTTGAAAAAAATATATATATAAAGCTGATCTTTGTTAGCCGTCCTGTTATCAGCTGCTGTTCATCCTCCCTTTCTCTGTAGGCCTGATTGAAACAGAGAAATGTCTTGATATCTCTTTGCTTTCTTAGACTTCCTTCTTGAGCAACGTACTTAAACTAAAAGATGGCCGACATTAGATCTTCTTCCATCTAAGCACGCTTGTGCAACCACCTGAAACAGATCAGAAATGTGGGTCCTTAAACTTGTATATATTTACTTTTTAGATTCTTTTTTAAACCGATGGTCTGATATGGCCGAGATGTTTTTGTAGGACAAACATGTGGTATGAGGTCATCCACGTACGTGCTGTGGGACTCGTTCTCATAAAGCACGATGGCGTGTCCTTCCGCCAACAAGGCGCTGTCGACTCATTCATTCTCTCTTTCTATAAGACAGAAAGTGGAGGAATCTGGGTTCAAAGCTCGTCCTTTAGCTCATATCTGTTCAGAGGTGTCAGAAGACGATGGTGGTGAAACGTCCACATCAACCGTGACCGAGCTAAAGATGCGTATCAGCTGAGATAGAGCCGTTTTACCCCCATGGCTTGGCCTGTACATAAACTCGTCATCTGTTAAAGTCTTTTATTTTTTACAGCAGTCGTAGGGACTACAGTCCTGCCGTGCTGCACTTTGCCCCGTGCGGCTTCAAAGCTGCGGGGACGCCCGACTACTCCGCCTCGTTTCCAGCCCACTTTGGCCTTGATGGCAAATATCTGCCTCTCTGTAGGTCACAGCTATGAAGACCCATAAACATTAAAATAATGTGAACAGATAAAAAGAAAAGCAGGAGGGAGGGTAGAAAAGGATGAAAACGGTAACGGGGGAGGAGGCAAGAGAAAGTGCACTGTGATAGGAGGGGGGGGGATTATTTGCTTATATCTTATTTATGGATTTGCTTGGTGCTGGGGAATTCAGCTGAGCAGACTTCAAACATTACCTTATCTTACAAACCAGCTTTTTGATGTGCCGAGATCAGAGGCTGGCTGCGGCAGAGCTTGCCAAATGAAGATTGGGGGTGTGTTTGGAGGAGGGGGGGGGGGTTTCTTTGCTCCTGCGCATGACTGTGGTCCGACGTCAGGCGGCGTCAGCTTCGTGCCTAGCAACAATTTAGATTTACTCTTTGGCCTCTGCGAGCTCTTTTATGACGAGTCGGTGACACCCACCCCCCACCGGCTTTGGCCTTGGCTCGGTTTCAACTGTCCTGGAAAGAAAGGCTGATATAGACGCCACTCGCCGTCAGCAGCATGCAGCCTCGCCTAACAGCGAATGTGATTCCAGACTAGACGCCGCTTCCTTTACCCAACCATACAACCCTCCTTTTATTTCTTAGACCAATCATTGCTTCCTGTTGTTCCTAATCTCGACACGACTTACAATCGTTCCTACATTAATGTTTAAACAAGACAAAAACACTTAATTAACCTCAAATTAAGCCTGAAAGATGTATTAATAGTGTTTTTTTTTTCCTCGTTTGATCCATTCCTTTCGGCTAACAAGTGTCCGTTAATTATGTATCTGATTGGGTAATTGACCTTTGTGATGTCTGTCCGCGCCCCCTCCCCTCCTCCCTTCAGGGATGGCATTCCTCCATATAAGCTGGGCTCCAAGAAGCAGCTACAGAGGGAGATGCAGCGCAACATGAGGATGAACAGCCAAGTCTCTCTGCCTGCTTTCCCTGTAAGTACACAAACGCACGCCGGCGCTCTGAAGTGTTTTTGAGCCCGGGTCCCACAGTGTAATTTCCATACCCGGGTCTCTCTCGGTTCTATGAATAGTGCTGTGCAAACTGTATTTGGCATTCTGGATTCGACAACACCAGCGAAGATCTGAGGGACCCTGCCTCCCATTTATACACACATCCGAACATGAAGCCCCCTGCCTACCTTTGGTGTCGCCTACACCCCCCCATTAGGGTTCCTTGAAGTCTGCAGAGGGGAAGGAGGGAGGTGTTTATCGCCCCAGCGCTGGTTTTTTTTCTCTTATTCTTCTTCCCCGCCGCGGCTGTAAATATGGAGAATAAGGAAGAGATGAGGAAAGATCTCTGCCGCCTGATCCCGGGGGGCTCCGAAAATCAGCCCGGTTCCTCAACGAAGGAAAGAGAGACAAAAAAACAACACAAAGATGCTGGCAGTGACGCGCATGTACGCCACGCTTTGATCTATAGATGAACGAGGCAAATGCATGGGAAAGTGACAACTTCCAACCGAGAGGGCCCCCTTTCTCTCCCTCTCTCTCTCACATAAAAGTAAAGGATCTGAGTGAAGAGTCTGAGCATGTCATGTGAGCTCCCAGCAGGTCGGAGGGGAGTTGCTAGCGTTAAGGGTTTGAGGAGGAGAGAAGAAGAAGAAGGCTGGAGGACTGGTTTTACCAGAACTTTTTAAACACAGCACCTTCCGGAAGTATTCCTATACTTGTGTTTTCTTTAGGACAGACAGAATACGGCATGAAAGTCTACTAATCAGAGGCTATGCTTGTATATTTAGTGTCCAATCAGCTTTTTAGCTCCATGTATCTTCCTTACATTCAAGACTAGCTGCTTTCCTTGCAGCATGATGCTGCCACCACCATGTGTCACTTAGGTCTGTAAATGTTTGTGGTGACTTTTTGAAACGGGCTTCTCGTGGTTTTGATGGAGTGCTTCACTAAGTCTTATAATTGAAGTGATTTAAGTGGGGGCGTGGGCTGAATGGGGGTGATGATGTGTTTGAGGGTTAAAAAAAAAGCTGCACAGACTCTATCTGGCTGCTCATCTTGTGTTTGTTCCTTTGTTTTTGTTTCCCATCTGACTTACTTGTACTTAGATGGCTGCCATTCCCATAATGCATCAGCTCCCAGCATCAGTCGGCGCTCTTTTACCCCCCCCCCCCTCCCATTCCTTATTTTGAAAGAGATGAGAATAGTACTAAAAAACATGCAGGAACAATCAAGAAAACCATGATGCCAACAGAGAAAATGCAAATGTTTTAAGATTTGTGCCGACACTCACTGTCACAGACGCTAGAGCTCAAAAGTGCCCAGTGTGCGACAAGGTGGGGGAATAAATTTCCTCAACCTTTCTGATCTCCCCACCCCGTGCTTTAGTACCTTTATCTCCTCCTCTCAGTTCTTCCTTCTTCTTTTTTATTTGAACCTGAAAGCGAACATCTCTGCATCCCTACTTCTCCCATTACTTTTTTTTTTTTCATCCCTCATCCTAACCCTCTCCGGAGTTCTTTCACCCCCTGTTGATTTTCGGCTTTTATTCGTAGATGTGAAGCCGCTCCTTCCCATCAATCTCTCCCTCCATCCCTCCCACCCCCCCACCCCCCGAGTGTTTGATATTTGACGATGAAGTCTTTGAAGTGAGCTGACTTTGGAGGCCCGCTGATGATGACAGAGAGAACCAGCCGAGGCCTAACCCAGCATGACTGAACGTCGGTGCGCTCCGCCCCCTGAAACAAGTCTTTGGGGTGCTAGTTTAGCAGGCTCTGGTTATTACTGCTAGTAGTTTTAAGATGGTGAAAACAGCCGTGGAAGCTTTGGACGGGTGGCGCCTCGATTGGAAACAGGGCTGCGCAATTAGTCGTATTTTGAATCAGCGATGTTTACGTTAAAAAATGCCAAGCTCTGCTGCAGCGCCTGCCTCTCTGATCACATGTTCTCTCAACCAGAGGTCTGCCGAACCACCAGGGGGCGAACACACGCTAAAGGTCATCTAAAGCGCGCGGTCACGAACGCCTTTCTGTAACCAAAGGGTACTAATGGCGGCGTAATCGTGCCAAAACCTTCGCGAGCGCAAAAACCGCTCTACGCGACATCACCGAACGCTCGCACACGCTTTACTCCGCTGCCATAAGTACGGAACACCACAGTGGCAGCGTGATTAACGAGAGCGCATCATCTCGACTGGCGAACAAACGACTGCATGTGAGGAGCTTGTACCTCAAAACAGCTCCACATCCATCATCTGGATTTGTTTCAGATGTAAAGCAAAGAGACGTGAAACAGGAAGACGTTTTATGCAGCAGAGTTGTGTCAGAATAACACAACTAACTTCTTCAACCACCTGAAGAAACATCAAAGGCGTAAATACAAGGAACCCTTGAAGGCTAAAGCTAATGCTAACTCCCAAAATCCCCGTATGTGTCCAGCAGAAACCCAGACAAGCATTGCAGCAACACTAATGTCCTAGATAGACGCTGGTCTGTTCTTTATAAGCTCTCATATTTTTCCATTTTCGTTGAAGTTGCACTTTGAGATTTCACTCTGCAATAACATAAAAATTTTGGGTCAGTTTTTAGCACATTGTAATTGCGAGTGCAATAACAATCAGACAAAATGAACAATCCTGATTTGTATTTTAGTCATAATCGTGCATTGGGAACGATAAACATGCTAATTTATCCTCCCCCCCCCCCCCCCATCAAAGCGAACGAACCGTCCTCCGAAGGAGATGGTCCCCCTGGAGCCGGCGCAGTTTGCTGCCCAGCTCATCTCCCGGCTGGAGAACCTTAAGAGGAAACAGGACACGTTCAACTCTCTGGAGGAGAGGCTGCAGCAGATCCAGGAGGTTTGTTGGAGTTCAGCTGGACCTCTGCGTCTTCGTCTCTCACGTTTCTGTGGATTCATGTTTTTTGTTGTTGTTGTTCGCTCACCAGGAAGAGGAACGAGACGACTCTGAGATGTCTGTGAGCGCTCCACAGCTCTTCCCGCATCCCTTAGCCCTTCTTCCCGGCTCCTCTGACGAGGATCCCCAGGCCATCCTCGATGAGCACCTGTCTCGGGTCCTCAAGACCCCCGGCTGCCAGTCGCCCGCCGTCATACAGCACTCGCCTCGCTCCAGCTCCCCGGAGAACCGGCCTTACGTCTGTCCGGGCTTTGCCAGGCCCGGATCGTCAGGTTCGAGTCCAGACCAGGACGTGTTCGCCGTGGCTCTGGGCCCTAGCCGGACCCTAGTGAGCAGGCAGAGCACCAAACACATCCATCACCACTACATCCACCACCACGCCAGTACCAAATCCAAGGAGCAGATCGAGAGGGAGGCGGCCCTCAGGGTGCAAGGCGTCTGCACCAGCAGCGGAAGGTGTCCGTCGTGCCAGGCGTACCCACGCAGCCGCAGTCTGGGCAGAGAAATGTGTGGCGCCGCCTCCTCGACGGACAGCAGCACAGGGTGAGTCCCGTAGATCATCTAGAAAGCCTAAACAAACATACTGTTCTGTTAATCAGACTAGAGCTGAAACTAATAGATTTAATCAATTATTAAAATAGTTGACAACTAATTTAGTCATTGATTAGTTGGTTTATGATCACGTTTTAACGTGAGAATCTATTTTTAAAAATCAATTATACCTGCAGTCAATATGTGCCAGTATTGAGCTACCTAACGCTGTGATCTACAAGTGGAGCAGTAGAAGAAGAAATCAGCCAATCGTTAGCCTTGTTTTGCTAGCGCATGGCTCATAAACACATTTGCCCTGAGCAAGATGGCGGAGCAGGAAAATGTAGGAAAGTCTTCTTTAAGTGAACATCTGAGACCAAAACAAGTCTGAGTTGAAGCAGGAGAGGAAGAACCAGCACGGTAAAATAAGCTAGTAAGAAAATAAAGGCGCTAAATACTGTTAATGAATTCAGTTCATATTCATTTAGAGTTGCAGGAGCAACAATAAAGGAACACACGTGGAACAAGACGCTCCCCCCCAGCAATGTCTACCACTTACTAACTCTGTTCTAAACATGCTGGTAGAGACACACATTCAGATTATTAGGAACAATAATGTCCAACTAAGTCAGAACATTCACAATAAACATCTAATTAAATAGGAAATTAAATTCAGAGAAAATAAGGGCTGAGATTATTGTTAATATGCTGAACAATCAATACATTTTATATAATCCTACCTCATTTTTGTATTTTACGTCTAAAAAATAAAAAAATATTTTACACTGTAGAGCTCATTTGTTCCTTTAAACAAAGTTAAATAAATTACAATTAATGGCTTATATGGAAAAGTAAATGCTAATTAAAATTATTAATAAAAAGCTATTAATTGTAAACATAATTGACAGATTGATCGATTATGAAAATTATCGTTACTTGCAGCCTAAGACCAGATTAAATCAAAGTTCCCTCTTCTCTCTCCATCCCCCCCAGGCGCTCCAGCTCCTTGTCGAGACGCGGCTGTCACTCGGGAGCTGAGGACGGCGCGGCGGATGGATGCTTGGAGGACGGCGGCAGCATCCTGCACCTTCCCACGGACACAACAGACCCGGCCCAGAACGTGCTGCAGTGGATCCTCGAGAGCAAACGCCAAAGCAGGCACAAGTCTCACAGGTGAGCAGACGCGGCGAGCCCGATTGTCCTCGTTTGTTCACCGTGGACGCATGTCGCACCAGAAAACGTCTTTTTTTATCATTTATTTTCTTCTCCTTCGTCCCGCAGCAACCAGAACGCCAAGAAGTTCGCCGGCTCGTCGACACAGACACACACGTGGGGCGGCGGAGGAAGCTGCGGCCACCTGCGCGGCCACCAGCCGGCCCAGCCCTTCATCCAGGACCCCGCCATGCCTCCTCTGCCCCCACCGAACACTTTATCGCAGCTGGAGGAGGCCTGCCGCAGACTGGAGGAGGTGTCCACCAAGCCCCCAAAACAAAGGTGCCGATCAGAACCTGGTCCCGGCGAACACGGGTGCACAATCAGATGCTCGTCAGATGCGCTAAAGCTTGTTGCTCTTTGGTTTCCCTACCTTATTGTTTTTCCAGGCATTCGTTGCCCAACCTTCAGCGTGAGAAGACCCACCTGGCAATGGTCCACGGAGCCGTGCCACCCCTCGGCCCGGGCCCCTTTGGCCCCATCTGCAGCAGCCAAGGTCTCCAGTCAGAAGAGTACGAAGCCTCTAGCGTCCTGCCCTCCCTTTCCTCTCCATCTCTCTGCTCCTCTTCCTCCTCCTCCTCCTCCTCCTTTGAGCTCTAACATCCACCCTCCAGTGTACTTTGAACCTTTTAACTCTTCACGCTTGACACCTGCACCCTCGACACGCCCAGCCACTGAGCCGAGAGGCCAATTTAAAAGCTCTCACACGTGCGCTCTCGTCGTTCTCGCCGTAACATGTTGTCACCGTACCGCCTGACTCGGGATATATTTGTATGGCCGAAACTGGCTGTCCTTCGGTGAGCTGGGGTTTCTCTGCTGTGGTTCAGAAGGCCGACTCCTCTGAAGTCGGCCTACAAAGCGTTGGACGCAGCTGAAGCAGAATTGATAACACCGAGCATCTTCTACACACACACACACACACACACACACACACACACACACACACCCTCGCTGGCAGCCGTCCTACATCTACTCCCCCGTAGTCAGCTGCTGGATAAACAGCTCCATTTCCTGCTGCTCTTGTCACTCTTGTATTACGGTACCACGTCTTTTCTAACGCGCCGCCTCTCTCCGACAGATGTAAGAAAGGGCCTGGGGGCCACGCGGCGTGTGCCAGCAGCGAGACGGTGGTGACGTACTTCTTCTGCGGCGAGGAGATCCCCTACCGGAGGACCATGAAGAGTCACGGCCTCACCCTGGGTCACTTCAAAGAGCAGCTCCGCAAAAAGGGCAACTACAGGTGGGCTAAGATCTTCATTGTTTCCTCTTTTTACATCTAGAAACATGTTTGTTGCCCTTTCCAACTCATCGCCGACCTCCCAGGTCTTATGGATTCGGATGTAGACTTTGATTAGACCATTTAGAGATATGGGTTTACTACTATGTACTACCATGATGAACAAAAGGGAAAAATACTCCAGTCTATCAACCTGATTGAACTTCCCTGCCGCTACAGCTCGAGCTGGCTGGTCTGTTGGATCATGTCCAGATGAAATGCGACGAGGTTTGTATGGTTGGAGGAGGACGAAATGCATTAAGGCTAATGAAGGCTTCTTGGTAGGGGAGCACAACTCTTGATTGCGTTGCTATGGCGAGCTCTGCCGTCTTGTGTCTGTGCGCTCGATCTGCGTCAGCTGTGCGGCTTCTATTTTGTGTGCATGCGTAACAAAAACAAAAAAGGAGAAGAGAAGAGATGGAGGGCGGCGCAGAGGTTAGTGGGAGAGTTTGAACTGCAGCGATTTGGGTCCCATCTGGTATTGATTTCCAAGCTAAGGCACACTTAATACACATGGCTTTGAAACCTCGGCCTCTTTCATTTCAACCAACAAAGACTCACACAAATGGCCAGTGTGCAAATTCTTCACTGATGCTATCAGGGCCTCTCTTTCTTTTTGCCTCCTCCTCCCGCTCGTGTGTGTGTGCTGGGGTGAATGCACACCGTGTTTACACATGTTGCAATCATTTCATGGGTATGTTTGAGAGGCGGATAGTTAAACGCCGGGGCCCTCCGATCGAGTGCCCGCGGCTTCGACGTGTGCTTCCAGATTTTTGGGTTTGACTGCTTTTCATCCATTCTGTGTTGAATACGGACGGCTCAAACGTCTGGACCGTCGTGGTGTTAAAGGATCAGCCGTCACGGTAACGATTACAGGTACAAAACTGTCAGGGAGGGAGATAAATTGTCCCTGTCCAGATGTGACCAGATCCACAGATGTGAGAAGCGACTTCTCGCCTGTTCTTCTTTTCCGCTTTGGCGTCATACCATCCGCTTCTTCTTGGCGACCCTTAATAGCAGCCAGAAATGTGTGGAGTTGGGTAATTTCCACATGGCGGCGGTTCAACAAAGAACAGTACTGCTTTGCCCTGCCAGACGATATTAGTGCCAGATGTCAGTGCAAACTGGAAGTGGAGGGGAGTGGAGGGGTGGTGCAGATATGGCCACATAAAACATGTTCCAGTGGACATTCAGTCTGTTAGCTAAAAACAAACAAAATAGAAACAAACATCATGGCTCTTTGAAGACATTTTAGATTTAAAAAGTTTCTCTGTCCTTCCAAAGCAGTTTTCCTCGTCGCTCCCCTTAGCGTGTTCGCCGCGTTTCTTCAAGGTCTGGGCTGCTGTTTTTGTTTTGTTTTTTAATCCTTATTAGCGGCCACCCTCATGCTAGTTGCGCCACGTGAGCTCGCGCTCGCCTGTACGCATCGCATGTTCGTAAAAGCCTCGCATAACATTCCAGGGACGCCACAAAACTGAAGACGTCGTTTCCATTACACACTTAATGAGTGGACTCCCAGACCCTCCAAATAAGCCAACCCCGCTGTTCTCACTTCCTCTGAAATAAAGACTTACGGGGGGGGGGGGTTTGCATCATTATGCTGCGGTGAGGTCATGTCTAAAGAGAAGCTCCCCCTTCAACGATGGTAGAGACGAACCAAACGTGAGTAAGGAGCCAAACCACCAACCTCTGTTGTGTAACTGGTGGTCACATGTGTTCAGGGAGCTCCAACTAGCTTCCGTCGCAGCATGATGCTGCCATGTTTTATCTATGGGGTTGTAATGTCTCAAGGGAGATGGGACATATTTTATCGAGTCTACATAGATTCTCCCTCCCTGGTAATTTTGTTCATCCCTCACGTGATTCAAATGACAATATGTGAATGAATCTTGTGGATCTCTGCAGCTCCTCCAGAGTCGCCCGCTTCTCTCTGATCTTTAATCTTTAAAGGCTTACAGCTGCTGGTTCCAGTTTCAAGTGATGGATTTGAGCCCGATTCCGGTTTAAGGTTCTCCGTTGACACGTCTGCTTTGTTCCTTGGTCTTCGTGAGGCTTTTTTGTCCTCTGATACGTAGTTGGTCATTTGGCCAAGCTTCTCTGTGTTTGAGGTGAGGTACATCCAGACTGAATTGTCTGTTGTAATCCAGGTGTGCAGTTTGCAACCTTCAAAGGTGCGAGAAGAGAGCAGGAAAGCGACGTCGGTGAAAAGTTTTGATAAATAATAACCGATGTTTAACTTGCGTTGTGCCTCTGCTGCAGGTACTACTTCAAGAAAGCCAGTGACGAGTTCGAGTGCGGCGCCGTGTTCGAGGAGGTGTCGGACGACGGCTCGCTGCTGCCCACCTACGAGGGCAAGATCCTCGGAAAGGTGGAACGGGTGGACTGATCTGCACCGTCGCGGATGTGGAATTACAATCTCTGTGGGTTCGTCCCAACTCTGGATGTCCTGTCTATCAAGCTAAGACTGAAGGGCTGAGGGAGGGAGGATCGAGTTACGGCTCTGCACAAACAACAGAAGAAAACTGAAGCGGACATGGATATATTAGAGGACTGTCGAAAGGACGGACGAGGAACACGGACTGTGTGTGTTCACGATGTTTGACCACAAAAGATCTCACAGCGACGCGACGGTGGGTTTAACGAGACTGAGGCGCCCGCCTGATACCAAGCACTCACTAGCACATTACTAGCATCTATCTGCAGATATATGTGTACGTTGTAAAGATATCTATTCCTATTTATTCCAAACTTCCAGAGAAAAGTCGCCTGGACTGGGGGGGAAAACATCCTTCAGAGCAAAAAGGGAAACCTTCTCATCCTTTTTGTCGTTTTAAATGCAACTTTATTCTCTTTTTTTTTTTTTCTTTGCTGCTGGAGCTTTGACTCAGAGTTTGATCTCATATTTTACTGCTGCAGTGCTATTTGTGGATATGTCCTCCCATCTGCTCTGAAGGGCTCTTATATGGGACAACAAAAACAAAACAAACAAGCAAAAATGTGATTAATGTTTAATTCCCTGCTTTGGTACTCAGCCCAGCTAGCCTTGATCAGTCACGTCTCAGTGCCTTTTGTTTCTGCGGCGCAGGCATCACACAGACAGCCTACACATGTAGAGGAAACCACCCGGATCGGGTCCTCGATCCCCCTAAAACAAAAAAAGTGTTCACACCAACGTTGTCCAAGAAAAAGCTCTAGATTATGCTCGTGTGTGTGTGTGTGTGTCTGTGTCTGTGTGTGTGTTCTGCAGTGTGAGCTGCAGGATGAAGACGACAGCGTGCTGTCTTCATTGAGTGTACAGTAACTGTGCGTACATGGGATGTCGCCATGTTTTTAACCCAGTTTTCAGGGTCGTTTTACTCCCTTGGTTTTCACAAGGGGCCTTTTTATGTTTGGAGTTTAAAAAAAACAATAAATAAATAAAAAAAGATGTTTTAATGCCCTTTTTTTTTAAAGTATCCGTTTGATCACGTGGACGTTTTCCCGACATCTCTCATGGCTTCTCCGGCTCCACATGTAAACTGTAAATTATGCGTTCCATAAAGCTCAGTTTTGTTTTGTTTATTTGTTTTTTTTAAGATGCCTCTGTACTTTAATTATTGTAATTATAAAGAGATGTAGCCTTTATTAAAAAAATTCTCTATTTTTCAAAATAGCAAGCCTTGGCCTCCTGTGTCTCTGTGCCCGCTGCGCGGCGCGCATCCTGCCTGGTCCTGTGAGAAATTCCCTGATAGATTTGCATCCATTATCGGCTCTTAATGCGCTCCCTGCTGGAAATGAAAACATGCGGCATTAATTTGGCCACTAGAGCCTCTGTGTGCTTTTATGGCGAGAACAGGGGTGGGGGGGGGAGTTAAGTGTGTGTTAATGAGACGTTTGGTAATTATACAGTTTGTCATGAGTACATTTACATGGTTAAACGTTGGGCCTCATGTGGCTCTTTATGAACCATGAAGGAATGGGATTTAAACTGGTCTTTTCTCCTAGACCCTTGTTGGTTAAACGGGTAATAAAGTAAATCTGCTGTTTACTCTTTGATACGTTTTTTTCTGCTGATGTATTTCATTCTGAAACAGCAGATTAACGCTAAACTAAACTCTTACGGCTTTTTTTGTCTTTATTTAGGAGGTGACTCGCATTTCTGCTTATCCTGATATGGACATCCTGATTGTCAAACAATTATCGAAATGGTTGAAGGAAGACTCAAAAAATGTGAAGCGTGCAGAAATATTGGCTTTACTAGATTCCTTTACTTTAAAGATAATAGATGGATTCCTTATTTTATTATTATATTCCTACTCCCTGATATTTTTCAAATTGTTGGCTACAGACGTCAGAGTTTGTGATGAAGTCAACCTAATCCTGGATAATTGTGAAGTGGGAGGAGCGATAAAAGTGTGGATTCACGCCCTCTTTTATTCTGATGCATCAAAAAAATTTCACATAAAAACTTTGTCAAGTAGAGTGGCCTAGTCCAAGTCGAATCCTATCAGGAATCTGTGGGAAAAGGTTTAAAAAGACTGTTTAGAGACGCTCCTCATCCGGTTGTACCAATTTTGGGTTATTTGCGAAGCAGGATGGACAAATATTTGGAGTTTTTGCAGATTTTACAACTCAATAGGAACACAATAGGTGGAACGATAGCAAACATAACTTTCAAATGTCATTTAAATGTATGTTTGTCTTGGTCTATTTCATAAAATCACACTTGTATACATGGAGGCTTGTAAACATAATAAGAAAAATGTAAAAAAATAAATTAAAAAAACGTAGGTTTGAAACAAAAATTGAAAACTACAAAACTAGACGGTAAGAAGCAAAAACTAGAAAATGCACATTTGGTGGTCAACACCAATATTTGGTTAGAGATGGAGGAAAAACATTTAAATGTAAAATTTAAAAAAATAAAGTTTAAAAATGAGCATTTTTTCTTTCATAGACATGGATTTGTGAGAAGAATACATTTTAATTCATAATTACACGATCCTGAATCATAGATATTCTGTGACATTGTAAAATGACACTTTTTTTTAAGTGAGCAAAAAACTCAGATCTCAGTCTAAAAGGTGAACGCACAACTATAACATTGGAATTTGTATTTTTATGTCCATAAAGTTTTTGACTCAAAATTCTGGTGGCATATTTGTGAGTCCGCTCCACCATCTTCCGCCATCTTTAAATTTGGAGTGGGGCTGTTTGATGCGATCGGGGATCGATTACTCTGCCCTGTCACGTCGTAACATTTTTTTAAATTCGTACCCACAAAGTTTTATTTGTGTCCACAGAGAAATTAGAGTTATATTCATGAGACTTTACACTCACAGCTTTTAGATTGTCTCACACTCACAAATAAACACAAATATCAATGTTAGCATTGATTATTCCCCTTTTGACAGTGTTCTTGCTCCATACAAGGTAAAATGGCACAGTTTCCCCTCTGTAGCCAGTTTTGTGTTTTATCTACAATGATTTTTACTCTGTTTGATTTAAACTGAACTCCTGACTAGGAGTTTTTTTTAAATAAACTGTTATGGTAACATATTTGCAGACATACTTTTAATGTAAAACACAATTTTTAAATATTTTTTTTATTTTTCAAGCCCCTTAAAAAAAAAAAAAAAATCCTTTTTTGAACGATAATTAGGATTCAAGGATTCAAGGATTCTTTATTGTCATTCTACATACATGATGGTACATGAAGTGGAACGAAATTACGTACTCACGGTACTATTCCACCCAAGAGCTAATATTAAAATAGATAAAATAAGTTAAAAAAATAAAATAAAATTAAAATAAATAAAATCGAAGTAAAGTAAGTAATAAATAAAATAGGAATATACGGTGTTAAAGTGCAGATATTGTAGTCCGTGCAGTGGTTTGTTCAGGATGAGTTCAAGAGTCTAACAGCTTCAGGAATGAAGCTGTTTCTGAGACGGGTTGTTCTACACTTGATGCTCCGCAGCCTCCTGCCTGAGGGGAGCAGAACAAAAAGTGAGTGTGCTGGGTGGGTGGGATCCTTCCTGATGCAGGTGGCCCTCTTTCTGCATCTGGAGGTTTAAATGTCTGTGATGCTGGGGAGGCTGACTTCAACAATCCTCTGTGCGATCTTCACCACTCTCTGCAGAGCCTTTCTGTCTGCAGCAGAGCAGCTTCCATGCCACACGTTGATGCTGGAGCACAAGACGCTCTCCACCACACATCTGCAGAAGGAGGTGAGGACTGAGCTCCCGAGTCCAGCTCTTCTCAACCTCCTCAAAAAGTAGAGTCGCTGGTGCGCCTTCCTGACCAGAATGGAAGTGTTGTTGCTCCAGGAGAGGTTGTTACTCAGGTGTACACCCAAGTACCTGTAGCTGTTGACCACTTCCACCGCAGATCCTCCCATGTGCACGGGGAGGTGGCCATGCTTGCCCCTTCTGAAGTCCACAATCATCTCCTTGGTTTTCTTTTCATTGATACAGAGGTTGTTCTCTCTGCACCAGCCCTCCAGGTGTACCACCTCCTGCCTGTAGCTGGACTCATCCCTGTTTGAGATGCATCCAACCACTGCTGTGTCGTCTGCAAACTTCACAATATGACAGCCTGGATGGATAGGCGAGCAGTCATATGTTAGCAGTGTGAACAGGAGGGGGCTCAGCACACAGCCCTGAGGGGAGCCAGTGCTGAGGGTGATGGTGGGGGAGGAGATGTTGTGAATCCTCACAGACTGCGGCCTGTTGGTCAGGAAGTCC
>JAVLVB010000265.1:20157-40018 GCA_032876305.1 Orestias chungarensis
CAAGTGAGGAGAGTTTTTTAATCAGAGTCTGAGGAATCATGGTGTTGAACGCAGAGGTGAAGTCCACAAACAGCATACGGACGTACGAATCCCTCTGCTCCAGGTGGGTGAGGGCAGTGTGGACCACGGAGGAGATGGCGTCCTCTGTGGATCGATTTTCCCTATATGCATACTGGTGTGGATCCACAGTGACATTGATCTTCGCTTTGATGTGGGTCTGAACCAGTCTCTCGAGGCACTTTGTGACTATCGGTGTGAGGGCTACTGGCCGATAGTCATTCGGACCTGTCACTGCGGAGCTCTTTGGGACAGGTTAGCTTAGTGTGATTTAAAATCTTCCACTCAGGAACGGTGTGGATGAAGCCAAACCGTCTGTCATAGGTTCACCCGCTGCCTCTTATCTGCACTCTTCTCACACGCCTCCTTCTCCCTCCCTCTGTCGCCGGGCATCCTTTCAACCTCCATCGGTGGAGAGAGAGTTGCTTATGCTGCCTTTCAAATTGAAAGGGCATCATGATATTGTTAAAATAGCATTTTGGACTCCTTTCATCAGTAAAGGTCAGTGCATACACTTGAAGGCCAATCCTTTATCATCCTCAGAAGCTCTCATTCAGCAGCGCGCCGCCGTCAGGAGCCGTCTGAACCCGCAGCTATTTTAGACGGAGTCATCTTTTTGAAGGAAGCCCGGGGGTCGGCTAAACTTTGCACCGCTGTTTATGCATGTGGCGGGGTTTGGAGAGGTATGAAGATTTAAGGGCGCCTAAAGGTTTGATCATTAACTTTCAACGGATTATTTCTGTATAAGCTGAACGATGCGGATCCTTTCTTGGGAGCAAAGTTCTCATTTTTCAGATCAGAACTCGTAAATCACTTCATCCGGTTTTATTCTGAAGCTTCCCTTCCAGAAATTAGGTACACCTTGTTAGTACCGGGTTGGACCCCCTTTTGCCTTCAGAACCGCCTTAATCCTATGTGTCGTAGATTCAACAAGGTACTGGAAACATTCCTCAGAGTTTTGGTCCATGTTGACATGACAGCATCATGCAGTTGCTGCAGATTTGTCGGCTGCACATCCATGATGCCAATCATCCTAAAGCTCTGTTGGACTGAGATCTGGTGACTGTGGAGGTCGTTAGAGTTCAGTGAACTCATCGTCAGGTTCCAGAAACCAGTCTGAGATGATCTGAGCTTTATGACATGATGGATCGTTATCCTGCTGGAAGTATCCATCAGAAGATGGAACACTGTGGTCATAAAGGGATGGACATGGTCAGCAACAATACTCAGGTAGGCTGTGGCGTTACAACGATGCTCTATTGGTACTAAGGGGCCCAAAGAGGGCCAAGAAAATATCCCCCCACTTTTACACCACCACCACCAGCCTGAACAGCTGAAACAAGGAAGGATGGATCCATGCTTTCATGTTGGTGACGCTAAATTCTGACCCTACCATCCGAATGTGGCAGCAGAAATGGAGACTCATCAGACCAGGAACAGTTTTCTATTCTTCTATTGTCCAGTTTCTAATTGTAGCCTCAGTTTCCTTTTCTTAGCTGACAGGAGTGGCCCACGGTGTGTTCTTCTGCTTCTGTAGCCCGTCTGTCTCAAGGTTGGACGTGTTGTGGTTCAGAGATGTTCTTCTGCATACCTTGGTTGTAATGAGAGTTTAATTGAGTTACTGTTTTCTTTCTATCAACTCCAACCAGTCGGACCATTCTCCTCTGACCTCTGGCATCAACCAGGCGTTTTTGCCGCTCACTGGATATTTTCTCTCTTTCTGATCATTCTCTGTAAATCCTAGAGATGGTTGTGGGTGAAAATCCCAGTAGATTAGCAGCTTCTAAAATACTCAGACCAACAATCATGCCACGTTCAAAGTCACTTAAATCATCTTTCTTCCCCGTTCTGATGCTCTTTTTGAAATGCAGCAGATCGTCGTGACCATGCTTACATGCCTAAATGCGTCGAGTTGCTGCCATGTGATTGGCTGATTAGGAAATTGGGTAAACGAGCAGTTGGACAGGTGTACCTGATAAAGTGGCTGATGAGTGTATAAATGGATATATATATGTGTATGCTGTTCATTTTTGTTGTGTTTCCCTTCAAATGATGTGAAACCTTATAAAAAATCAGAATAAGTCAAAGAACCGCTGAGTATAAGAGACCCTGGGAAAAACATCAAATAATTGCTCACTGTCCGCCACCACAAACCTCAAGTTCATTTAAACGCACTTCAGGCATCCCCACCATGGATGGATACATGAACGCGAGACCCCCAATTTTGGGTCCTGCAGCCCTTCATTTAGAGCCTTGACTGACACGAGGCAGCGACCCAGACAGCCACAGGACCGTGGTCAACCAAGGGGGGGGGCCTCGGGTGGAACCTCTGGCATCTTTAGACACTACCCTGATGGATAAACCAGAGTCGTTCCATCTAGAAGGTCAAACAGCACGCACACTTTAGAATAAGATGCCTTTATGTTTTCCACCACTGTGAGAAAAACTGAACTCAACCTGAACATAAAACCTTCAAATTGAAACGTGGGAGTGCTGCAACCACAGAGAGAGAAGAAGAGGAGCTGAGAGAGGCAGCCAGAGCTACAAGAGCACAGCAGAAGTCAAAACTGGAACTTAGAAGGGGAGGCAGGAGTCAAAAAAGCGACGTTCGCCGTTGCTCTCCGTGTGTAAGGGTCACACATTCAAGCACGAATGTGCAAACTTCTGGCCAAGTTTCTCCAACGTACAGACAGATCTTATTTGCAAAAATGGGGGGAAACCACCTGCGGTTTTTCTTCCACATCCCAAATTTAACCCCTCTACGTCCTAATAAAATCAAACGCTGTCGCCGTCGGCTTGTACAAAAGCTTCACTTTCACGATGTCCTTCCGCTCAGGACGAGGTGTCCGGTCGGTCAGAACAAGACAGGAAACTTTCTGTCGCGCAAACAGCCTCATTTTTGAATCACTCAGTCGACGTTCCCATCTCAACGGAGCTTTGAGAAACAAACGTGATCAAAGTTCCTAGGTCAGAAATGTAATCGCCCCTCTGCCCTCTTATTTTTTTTTTACGGGGATGGATCAGAGCGTTGTTTTGAATCATCGAGTTCACGAGAAAAGACGATTAAAACAAAAATGAGTTAAAAAGGAAGTGGAGTTTGGAGGCTGTGCACCCACAATAATCCTCCTGGGTAAAATTTACAAGAACAAAAAGAGTAAAACGGTTCCAGTCTGACTAGCTGACAAACGCAGCCACATGTAGTGAATGATCCTTCATGGACCTTCATGCTGACTTGGTTTGCTCTTTGTTACTTGGAATAGAAACTAAAAGTTTTACTCTCTGTCCTCCATTTTTATTTTCTTATGTAAATTATTATTCCTGTGATGTTTGATTTAAAGGCTTATTAAAATAACGTGTCAGCCTTGGAGTTGCGAGTTTGAAAGGTGAGTTTTGTCTGGACTCAATTCAAATTAGCAGGGAGATCATCAGCAAACAAACAAACAAAAAAAACACTTTACATTAAACTCCTTTTTTAAAGGGGGGGGTGAGACGGGAGGTAAAGTGGGCTGGTTTGTAGAAACGAAGCTGTGCACCATTGTTCTGCCTCTTGTCTTAAATTTCAGCGCGACCCCTGAGAGGCTTCGTCCACCTTCCCTCTACCTGTCGCCATTGCACCCTCCACAGACCGCCCCCCCCCTCACCCTGTCCCAGTAAGCTTTGTTTTTCCCGCTGGCCTCAGACGGATTTAAATGCTGCCTGATGTTCCTTCCTCTCCTTCTATTGTCTCACTCTCTCTTTCTACTCCAATGCTCAAGCACGGACGTGCAAACTCTGTTTGGAGCGAACCCGGGCGAAGGGGGTCGGCCTGTCGGGGGTGTACAGAGTGCATGTGGATTTTTACGGTTAACCACATGTATTTTTCAGTCTCTGATGCTTCCAGGTTTCTTTCTTTTCCCAGGGTGAATGGTTTGTGGGTAATGCAGCATGAGGACGTGTAGGGAGAGGGGAAGAAAGCCCTAACAGGGGTGAGGTGGGGGGGACATGTGGTTCTTGTTTGGGGGGCTCAGCATGCAGCGATGGCGGGTCTTGTTTCTCTTGCGTTTAGCAACCTAAACATCCTGATGATTATTAAACCATATGGACGCCGTTGATGTTCCCCCACGACGTGGACCGGATAAACAACGTTGGATTGGGACACAGTGGACACAAGCTCCTGCTCTCTTGCTGCCTCCTATGTCTTATCTTTAACAAGTACATTTAGCTCCTGTTCCCAGTTTACTTTGATACTGTACGTATTTTCTCCTAAATCTCCCAGAGAAGTCTTCTATATCAGTCAAAAATGCTTCTTAGGCAAAAATATTTAGGTATCATCCTTTATAGAGTTCTTTGATTGTACACTGACCTCTGTTATTCATCCATCGCTGAACTCCAGACTCAAAATGCGTGTTTAAGCCAAACATTCGCTTATATTAATGTTTTCATGCAGGAGTACCAGATCTATCATCGAATTCTGCTCTGTTTGGGCCGATCTTGTTTGTCTCTCTTTAATAATCTGTATCGTAGCGGTAAGTTTCTCAGCTATATCAGCACTATCACCGTGAATCCAGGTCCAGTGTCTCAGTTCTTCCAAACATGGAAACGGGCCGAACTTCCCATTTTTGACTGGTCAGCTTCAGTTCATGTTAAAAACTTCAACTGCTTTGACCGTAATAGTCGTGTGTAAACTCTCCGAGTTTCATCACCAGGTACCTAAGACCTGAATCACAATGTAAGAATGCCAGCAGGTCATTTAACTGATTGGACCATGTTCCAGGGAGCTGCATTCCTATAGACACCCATTGCCTCTATATGCAGAGATCAACGCTCATTTAAAAAAGCCAGTTTCAGTCACACCAAGCTTAAAACCTTCAACAAAATCTGAATTGATTCTTACTCTGGGTTTAGGTTTCTGGTAAAATATCCAAATAACAATTTTGGATAATCGCAAATTTTCTAATAGTATCCGGAAATAGATCTAGTCAGATGGACTCAAAGTGGTTTTGTTTTTCTCGAGATCGTAAAGGCTGTAGATTCACTGACCTTCTTTATTTTTCTTACCAATATTGAAGCCCATCTGATCTGCTTTTACCATATTTGTTACATTTTTTTTTCTTCTTTTGGTTAAAATCTTCCACTCAACACATAACAGGCTTATGGGTTAAAACCCAGCACACAGTCAGGGGTCTTTACTCTCTTTCTCATACACTGCTATGATGGCATTTAACCAGGATGCAGATGGGTTCAATTTAGGATAGTTATAGATTTTTAATAATAGTGGGAATATTTATTTTATAGAAGTTATAAAACACTTCTCTAGGAATACATCAACTCAGATTATTAGCATTAAGCAGAAAATCATTGTAGCTTTAAATAAACATTTATTTCACAAAGCGATTAAGTGTAAAATAAAGGAACATTTTGCTAATATTCAATTTTAGTAGTAAATTTGATTGTATATACCCAAATAAAGTTTTAAAAATGGTCCAAAAAGATGAAATCTGTAGCATATAAATATCTCAGCATTGCCAGGAGTTTTAATGCTTGTATTTATTAGCTGCATGCATATTTTCTTTACGTTTCCGCTTATGAGGAGAAGAACGAATAAATCAAGGTACACCTCAATTGTTTCTTTTTATTTTATCAACAATTCAAACATCAGAATAAGTCTGCAGATCAGAGGTGAGGAGCAACGACACTCCATGTATCAGCCTCCCTGACATCCACCATCAGAGACACGGTGTTGCTTTGGTGAACCTCGACTACCTTTGATTGCTCGTTACTTATCTGTGTAAAAGAAGAAGAAAAATCTTGACGCCGCCAGTTTTTTTCCGGCCTTGAAGAAGTTAAAATTTGTCTTTTTAAACGGCAAAATTCAAAGGTGGGAGCACGAAAGGGGGGGCAGAATGAAATGTCAGCACAGCGGTGTTAAAAGGGAGATGGGGGGATGAGAGATCCTAGTGTCTGACTTTGGTGTGACTTCAAAAGGCCGTGTTTAAAGCGGCAGGCCTTAATGCTGGCCTGATAGCAGAACTGTCACGTCTGTGTGACCTCCCACAGCTGGCCAGCCAGGGACACAGGACTCCTGCCGCGCCTGTGTGTGTGTGTGTGTGTGTGTGGCGGCTTCTTGATGTCTGCACATGAGCTTGTTTGCTTTTTGAATGTTTTGTGCGCCCGGCACTCTTGTGGCTCTCCTCGCTGTGTGTCTTGATGCGATTGTCTGCGCGCTCTTTAATGTTTGTGTTGTTTTGATGTCGGTGAGCACGGATTTATGCATGTTTGTGTGTGCAGAGGTTGAACATCTGAGCCCTGAGCTCTGCCCTCTCTCCCTGTGCACAGGGGTCTTTTTATCTTTTTCTTCTTCTTCTTCTTCTTGTTAACATTCAAACACTGATGGGCTTGGAACTGCAGCTGTGGACTCTGCAGTTATTTCACCACTTTAGTCAAAGTTCCCATCCTGCTGGCCATTATCACTGCTGCCTTTACAAACCATCAGATATATGAGCTGCTTATGTTGATGTTTTTCACTAACAATTGAAATAAATAGGAACTGCAATCGACTCCCAATCATGTTCGCCTTCATTTGGCTCAGTGCAACTTAACATGTGCATCACATTGTGTATATGTATATATATGTATTGGGCCCCCTCCTCTTTGCCATGTACACTACTTCCATGGGCCCAATTATCCATTCGCATGGCTTCTCCTATCACTGCTATGCAGATGATACCCAGCTCTATCTGTCCTTTCCTCCAAACAACCTCTCAGGCGACACAAATCTCAGCCTGTCTTTCTGACATATCTGCATGGATGAAAGATCACCATCTCCAACTGAACCTCTCCAAAACTGAACTGCTTGTTATCCCAGCCAAGGAAACTATTCACCACAACATCAGCATCAGGTTAGACTCCCTATCTGTGGCTCCACTAAGGTTGTAAGAAACCTGGGCGTCATGATCGATGATCAGCTGACCGTTGCGGATCAGGTTGCCTCTGTCGCTCGATCGTGTCGCTTCTCTCTATTCAACATCAGGAAGATTAGGCTATATGTAACTCAACATGCAGCACAGCTCCTAGTTCAGACCTTGCTCATTTCCCGCCTTGACTACTGCAACGCCGTCCTAACAGGTCTTCCAGCCTGTGCTGTGAGATTGCTACAGATGATCCAGAATGCTGCAGATCGCTTGGTTTTCAACCTGCCAAAGCGAGCGCATGTCACACCCCTTTACACTGAACTCCATTGGCTTCCCTTAGCTGCACGTATCAAATTCAAATCACTAATGCTGGCATGCAGAGTGTTTGATGGATCAGCGCCCATCTATCTCAACACCCTCTTAAAGCCTTACGTCACTGCCCGCCCCCTCCGTTCCTCCAAGGAGCGCCAACTAACGTGACCCCGTGCAGGTCAATCTAAACTCTTCTCATTTGCGGTTCCTCGCTGGTGGAACGACCTTATGTGCACTATCAGAGCATCAGATTCTCTTTCTACCTTCAAGAAATGCTTGAAGACCCAGCTCTTCCCAGAGTATCTATTCCCCTGAAAGATCAAAAAGCACTTAATACCCCCCCTGATATTACTTAGCACTCAATGTATGGTACTTGGGACTTCTGTGTTTACCTAAATGCTTTAAATGAGTGTCTTCATTAATGTTAAATCCTCTCCTAACATATTGCAGGTAAGTGAGCAAATTGCCTCGTAGTTCAATGTTAAACCCTCTTTTTCTAAGTCGCTTTGGATAAAAGGTTTAGAAAAAGGTTTCAGTGTCTTTAAGCACATTTCTGTTTTTGTTTTTTTATTATGGTAGTTTTGATTTGTCAAATTTGGGTTCTTGAGTGAGTTTTTACTTCTTATCATTTCGGTTTCTTGCATTTTCTTCCTCTTTACTCGAAGTTGTAGCAAGTTTGCCGCTGAACCTTTCAAGCTTATGTCATTGGTTTTGTGAATGGATAGCTTCATTTTATTTGTAATGCTTCAGACCATAGGGATTCTGAAAGTGATAGTATAATAACTAAATATTCTTTTTTTCTAACATTATGGAGCTTTTGATGGGGTTTTTTATATTTGGGGTTTTTGAAGCTAAACATCAGAAGAGAGGGTCAAGATCAAAACACCCGATCCAACTACGAATGGTGTCGGATGCCGAAAGCAGCAAATAGAACATGTTGAAGGTAAATTCCTCGCACTGAGTCTCTGATGAACCAGTCGACATAGACCTGAGGTTTGTTTCCATAATAACGCTGCAGGAAGTCAGACAGATGGAAAATAAGGCACATCCTGAAGGAATACTACCTAACATGGACAAATTGCAATACACCACTATTGTGCAAACGTTCGTCACATGGTGAGTTCTGCTGGAGGTTTCTTCCTGTTAAAGGGGAGTTTTTCCTCTCCACTGTCGCTACATGCATGCTCAGTATGAGGGATTGCTGTAAAGTCAACGACAACACAAGCCATTGTTTCTGCCTGCTGATTCCAGAGGAGTGAATGCTGCAAGTCAATGAATCCATGAATCTGCTGGGGTTCCTTAGATTGGAAACCTTTTCAAACTGATTTGTTTATGATGTTTTTATGATTTTAAATCAAATTTCTTGAAAAGTGTCTTGAGATGACATCTGTTGTAAATTGGCGCTTTAGAAATAAACTGATTCTGAAACTGAAACTGAGTGTGAACGTTGTGGTTCGGACACAATCAAATGTAGTAAAACCAAAAAAATCATTCAAATAAACTGAATTTATCTATGATGGAAGACTTGAAATCTGGTAAAAAAAAAAAAAAAACTTACAAAAGTGAAAAGGTGAGTTTGTTTGAGTTTGTTCATGCTTCAGTTGATCTCTCTAGGCAAAAATAAATAAATCAAAACCTCAAGAGTCGAATGAAGGGGGTGCCTCTAGGACATCAGAGAGCCTTGATCATCAGGCCAGTGAAATATTAATCTTTAAAAAAGTCTATAAAACTTGTAGAAGGATTCCGCTGTCATGGCTGCAGATAAGTGGCTGCTACCAAACACCAGGCGTTTATGCAGTTTGTCACTAGATGGGTGTTTTGAGCATTTATAAAACTATAATTTGCATCTTTATTTTTTCTTTGAAAGGACATTTATTAGTCTGAGGAACTTGCGTCGCGTTTTGTTGGACGCATCCGTAAGTTTCTCTCATCTCGGTCCAAATGACAAGCGATCCGGCTTGCCGTGCCAACGCGGCCCGCTCATTAAACATGCTAATGTCTCCCGTTGGGCCTTTGATGCATGACACAGACACAGAGACACAGAGGTGGCAGAAGTGTAATCTTTTGTCCGTGGCCCAACACTGGGAGGCACCCAGCTGAGGGGCCCGACAGTCACAATTAATCATGTCAGGGACGCTTCACTCGGGTTTTAATTAGTCCACGCAGAAATCCAACACAGACTCAAACGCACACAAACCCTGTTAAAAAAAGTCAAAAAAAAAACTAAAGCTGATGCTTCGTCTTTGTGTCATGTAAAACCAATAATGCTGAGCGGCAATGTTTTATATTGATGTGAAAGCTTTTATTTAAAAGTGCTATTAGCTTCTGAGTGTTCGTGATTTGAAAGCTATGTAAATGTCAACGTTTTTAGGTATTTTGCTGATATTTGGACAGATTGTTAATGAGTGAGAGCCTTCATTGCATGTTTTATGTGTTCATATTCATTTTCTCTTCCATACAAATAAATAAAACTGGTTTTTAAAGAGGAATCTATCATTAGATTTAATATTTTGTCATGTTGTAACAACAAGGATAATCTAGACAACAGCTAATCTGAAAACCTAACATGCTTTTATGTTTCTCAAAGGATCGAGACAAAGTTGTGGAGAAGTTTAGAACAATATCCAGGACTTTGAACGTCTGAGCATTTATCAATCAAACGTGTAAAGCACGCCATGTGGTTACTCTGGAGGAGCTGCAGAGAGCCAAAGCTCTGTCGACTGAACAATCTGGCCTCTAACAAACACTGCAAAGAAGAAAACAATCGTAAAAACAAACCACAACAAGTTCCATTTACAGTTTGGTACACACACAAAATAGCAGAATAAACCAGGGGTGCACAGCCACAAGAGTGGTGAGGAAGCAGAGGAAGCCTGAAGGTGCTTTATTATGGACTTAGAGAGCAGGCCTGGTTACTACCTAAAGGTACTGAATCCCACCACTTACAGAGGGATTCCCGATTCAAGGAGTTCTTCAGACAGACATCGTGTGTATTTGGGTGCTCCAGAAGACAGCAGTCCAAAATAACATGATCCACAGTTTCCAAAATCTCCTACAATGTTCCACACGGGTTCATGTGTCCCTGCAATAAGTGAGGTGCTGTTCATATAGGTGTGACCCATTCTTAATCGTAGCTAATGTAGTTTCCTCCCTCCTGTTTCCTCCGTCTGTGCCAACTGTCCTTCTCGTCTCCTGGTCCTAGCTCCTCCTGACTGAGGGTGATGAGCTTTAACTGTGTGAACACACCTGGCCGTCACACGCTGCAATGAGAAGAGGTACGAGAAAAAAAAACATACGATATCTAGGGCAAAGTTCTGTGGATGTGACACATAATCAGCAGAGCTAGAAGAGGATAAACAAAGTTGACTATTCAACAATATATAATTCATAAATATGCCCTTTATAAAAGTGTTGTAAAGAGAAACCCATTCAGTTTGTCATGTGTGCCATGTATGGGAAACAACAGCACGTGGAAGGCGGTGCAAAGTATTTAGCAAAGTATTGATTTAAAGCGACACTAAAGAAGTTTCAGTTTCGGTCGATACGTATGCTGTAAAGCAGACCTTTGGATGGCAGGGTTCCTGCCACCCTACTCTGACAGAGGTGTCATTCAACGAGCTGTAAGTCAACATATAATTACAAAAGTTATGAAAACATTTTATGAAGGTTGAAAAGTTACGTAGTGTTACTTTAACGGGGGGTTAATACATTAATATTCAGCACTTTTTCAGAATATTTTTATTTCTCTTTTCCTTCCAATCGCACAAAATTCCAATAGGAGACGTCGAACTCTTTGCTGTGACATCAAAAACTGTGAAAAACAGTTCAGCAGGTTCTGCCGTATTTGATAGCAGGTGTCTGGCTAACAGCACCGAGTTATTTAGCCTGGATGGCGAAATCCATTACTTCTCCTCCTCCCTCCGTCTCCTGCTTCACCTTCTCTGGAGGGGGGGGGCAGGAATGCAGGGGAATGGAAACAACAGAGTTTGTTCTTTCTCCCTGGAGCTATGTGGAAGGGAAGGCTTATATTACTAAATGAACAGACGCTCTCACACACACACGTGTTTGTAGTGAATCTACCTCTTGTCTCACCTTTGCCCATTCCTGCTGGCTGTAACTGGAGAAGACAGCGTCTCGAGGGCATGTCTACCAACGCTTTGAGGGAAACACTGCACTTTAAATACAAAGATGGCCGTCAGAGATTAAATTGATGTCAGTCAGAAAAACTTCGTTTGGGCTCTGAGGACGCCAACGAAATCTTTGCCTTGTCATGAATAACAAGCTGTGTGTGCGCGCGTCCGTTTATCCAAGCACCTGCGTGTGCGGTGGACCTGTTTGACCAGGTGGGATAACCGTTACCCACATGGAATCAGCCTCCAACACCTCCCATTATGATCCGGCCCGTACTGAGTTTCAGCGATCCACCTTTCAGCACGTTTCAGTGTCGCTTACACAGACATGTTTGGCCTTCCTGGTCTCTCTTTGGAATTGTAAAAATATCCTCTTCATCTTTTTGTTTCCTGCAGTCTTTTTTTCCCCCGGGGGATTTGTGAAGCGTGTGTTTCAACAACTGCCATAAAACACCTAATGCTCAGTATATTACCTGCATAAGAGTTGAGCGAACAAGAACGGTGAAGAAAGCCGAGGGATCTTTAAAATCTGGAGAAGTGCTGCAGTTATATGAATTAGTTCAAATGCTACACGTCCCATAGCCTTACAGCGACATGCATCAAGCAGGCTCACTAGAAATGAATATTAATAGCTCTTCACACATTTTGGTCCACTACTATTTGCAGAATCGTATTAAATCCTGAACCCTGATGACTTCCTCTCAATTCCACGAGTGATGTTTTGACATATTTCTTCAGTATGAATTTGTCAATGTTGTAAACAAAAAATATTCAAAATTAATGCAAATAAGAAAAATAAAATCAAGCTATTTTAATTCGTCTCCTTTTTTGGATTAAATATAACGAATCCAAACATTTTATTTTACTGATTTGTTTCCTTAGCCTGTATTTATACCGTCATCTATACTTTCATTAATGCTTTTACGCTAGTTATTACAATTGACAGTTGCAATGCATTGTCTGAAAATATACATTCAGCGTCTGAATAAATCTGAGAAATCAAATTTGTAAAAACCAAATGTCTTGTTTTGTAATCGACACCAAAAACGGGTTCGCCAGGGATTTCTTTTTGGCTTAAAGAGTTAAAAAGGGGGTGTAAGTTATATCATGGAGGTAAAAAAATTAATCTCTGAAATGTAACTAAATAAATCAAAGGTAGTTGAAGTTTTTGTGGCCATTATCTGTTACTAACTATTATAACTACACATGTAATTAAAAGCACACAATCATAAAGGACACAGCATATTTCAAAGGCAGCAAAATGAGCTATTTTCATTCTTTACCGTCTTGCTTCGGAGAGTTCATGTGGCCTACATTCCTCATACCACCCACCTTTGCATGGCGGTTGAAATGCATTTCCCCGTCTCCTGGCATTATCTCCATCTGCTACCTGAATGCTTGTCCCAGTCAGCCGTACCTGTCGTTCTGACCCCTGCCCTGCAAACGCTGACTCTAGGTGTACACTTGCCCTGCCTGCCTTTCCGCCAGGCGCCGCTGACACGCACAAACACACACATCTGCGGGAAACAATGGAGGCTTTATTCAGTGTGGGCACGCCGCTGATACAGCCCGCTTCTTATCAGGGACTGGGATCTGGATGAGGGCGTCTAGCGCGCCTGCTCCACATTGCTCTGGAGATTTGCTTAAAAGTGCTCCAGTCAGGGCAGCACATGCTGCTTTGCTTTTTATCTGTTGGATTAGCAATGACCTCATCTGGCAACGTGGAGGTCTTATCAAGAGACTATCTTAGCTTTCTTTCTGTGCTTGATTAGAGAAACAAATCTTAACTGGAAGGTTTATGGTTCAACTTATTGTCTTTAACATGTTTGACTTTTAAGGATATTTTTCATGTGTTGGGTTGATCGTTCACTTTTAGTTCAACAAAACCAAATCAGGGGTGACAGCGATGCTTGATGGGAATAATTGTCGGCCGTACAGATGGATCAACTGGCCTGGATAGTGGAGTGTGCAAGTGCATCTTCCAGTGAAGCGCTTTGCTCCGATGCCAAACCTCTAGTCCTGTGATGTAGAACAACAGCCTCTGACGAGAGGGCACGGGATGTTTGACTACGTCCACTTGCTGCCTAAAAAAAGTGTGTATCAGAGAGGAGGATAAAATCAAAGCATCGAAGTGAGATCACTCTTGGATTCAGAGAAAAAGCAGAGAGAGAGCAGAAAAAGAGAGAACACTTGGGCTCATAAGGGTAAACAATTCACAACGGCTGCAGAGAGAACAACATAATATATGATAATAAATTACACACAAACAATCCATATATATATTCTCAAATTTACAGCCTAAGACTGCCGTTCTTGTCCAGAGTGACTAAATTGTTTTATTGTTGAAAAGCTTCCATAAAGTTAGAATAGTTTTTTTATGATTTTGGTTCAAAAATTAACCTTCATTAATTCTTTTAAAGCACTTTGAGATGCCTTGTTGCTGAAAATGTGCTACTATTTAACATTTATTCAAGATATGGTTGTCTAAATCATAGAAAGGTCAATTGGTGCATAATTAGCGACTCTAATAGGTCGCTTCAATGTTGAAAATCAATATTGAAATTTCATGTCCTTTCCTGTTAGCCCTCGTCAAACATGGCTTTGATTTTCCTAACCAGTGTTTTAACCATCGACGGCGATGTTTAAAGTAACAGAGAGACTGCGTTGGCTGCATTTGATTTGTTTTGCTTAGACATCCCGTGACAGCTCTAGATTTAGGGGACAGCATCCAGGAGTGCGACCGAAACAATGGTCAAAGCGAAGAGCCTCTAATAAGATTATCTTCTATAAATGTAATAAAAAATAAATGCTAGCGAACATGCTGGTGTTACTTTGGTGACCAACTGTCCGCTTTAATCCTCCAGTTTTTAAAGTTTTTGAGGTTTTTTTATACAAATAATGGAAAAGCCCAGTTCCCTAAATTGATCGGCGCTTTGCATCGAACACTACGGTACTTTAGTGAATTACATTATTTCCGAGAAGCTGCATTGTGGACGTCGCTCCGACTCCCAAATTGAGAGCAGAGCAAACGGCGCAGCAGCATTGCACACAAAATGCCTGAGCACTGTGCGGCTTCACAGATGAATTGCAGAAAGAAAAAAAGGTGTTTATGCATTTAGCAGACACTTTTATCCAAGGGGACTTACAAAGTAGACACAATATTTCACTTATTATCAATCTGACCGTAAACTATCTAGAGGAAACTCCCCAGTCAGAGTCAGAGATGAAAGTGAAGAGATAGAGGGAAGTACTGAGGGAGTAGTAGAGGGGGTATAGAGGTCTGGGTAAGAGATAGGATAGGAGATGCTCTTTGAAGGGGTGGGTCCACAAGAGTTTCTTAAAGACAGACAGTAGCGCTTGGTAGGTCATTTCACCATCATGGAACGACACCAGAAAACAGTCTGGATTGTTTTTAGTGTGGTGTAGGCACTGCTAGACCACAATCCATTAGTGACTGAAGCGACCGAGCTGTGACATAAACCTTTGGTAGAGTATTCATGTAGATGGGAGCCGCACCCTGAAGAACTTTGTAGGCTAGCGTCAGAGACTTGAATTTGATGAGGGCAGCCAGGAGTACCCAGTGAAGCTCAATGAACAGAGGGGAGATATGAGACTATCTGGGCTGATAGAACACCAGACAAGCCGCCACGTTCAGCAGGATTTGTTAGGGTTTTACCATACAGGATGGGAGACCAGTCAGGGGGCGGAAGACAACCATAGACTGAACCAGTAGCTGGGTAGCATGTTGGGTAAGGTGTGGCCGTATCTTTGTTATGTTTAGTAATGCGAAGCGACAAGATCGAGAAACGGAGGCTACATGATCTTTAAAGGTCAGCTGGTCAGAGACAGAGATCCAGTCTGGATGTGAATATTGTGGTCTACGTATGATTGGTTCGGCTGGAAAAATAAGCAGTTCAGTTTCAGTTTCAGTGAGACATTCAGCTGGTGGTGGGCTTTCATCCATTTTGATATGTCAGGGAGACAGCATGAGATGTGTGCTGAGACCATGAGGTCATCATGTGGAAATGACAGATAGAGCTGGATGTCGTCAGCATAACAGTGATATGAGAAACCATGAGATTGGGGGTTGTTAGTCCATACAGCCTAAAACACACTATTGATTTTATGCCATTTTGTTCAACAAATAGTCCTTATGCTGTAAACTGTCGAGAGGTACAAGGGTGGCTCTGACTGCTGGGAAGGCACTGCACACTAGAAATTTAGAAGTACCCGGCCCATAGCGTCCCACTTAAAGCACCAGTTGTATCATGGTTCTGTTGTGAAAGTGGGTTTTAACCCCTTACTTCCTCCAGGTCCGTTCTATCCAGTTCCGAGACCCAACCAGTAAAACCAGCAAAGTATTTACCTAGTAAAAATAATGAGAAATGGTTACGTATAAAATGAAGGTTTAATATAAAAGTAATCAGTGTACAATTATGCCAATGGAACAGATACAGACATTCACCATCAGTACCGGGCTCCACTCAGCACATCATAAGGATGATCCAAATGAAGCAAAGAATGGAGCACGAGTCCTGCTTTTATCTACTCCTCACTCTTAACCCTCCTAAAGGGTGTCATCCTCTTGTATCAGTTTATCCTTGACTATGTGTTACGTCTATGTGATCAGCAGTTATGATGTGTAAGCTGTAGCAGTGAGCGGTGCAGCAGATAAACAGCAAGGGCAGATATTTACTAAGGCCAACAAAGAGATTATTAGAAAAGGTCACGGAATCATACATACAAAATCATACATCCATAACAGTTCTTCTAACCTAGTAGGTTTCTAAATAGACTGATTACACCGATGTGTTTCACTCTATAACAATATCAGATTAGAAAGCGACTCACTAGAACAGACTATGATCACAATCTGGGGCAAAAAGTCTCGATCAGGATGTTCAGACTCATTTCCCCAAATCACGTTTTATTTTTTCCAAAACACACACCTATTGATCCGTTTATTTATTAATTTTTTGACATTATATGAACAATGTTTTTCCACAGAACTGGTGCCAAAACTACGCGACAAGTCTACGACTAGCTACTTAAACTGTTTTCAAGCAAGATTTAGCAGTTGTCCTCAAACCGAGAGCTAGAAAAGCAAAGAGCGGATATTGGCATCGCACAATAGACGTAAAAATCCAAAGTATGCCAAACAAACTTCATTGCCCCCCTGCTGGCCTGTCCTCCCCCCTGATGTCGGTCCTCTTTCATCCCCCTCTTCTAAAGCTGCCTCTTCTTCTCTCTCCATCTTCCCAGTTCTCTGTCCTTTTCATCCCTTGGCAACGAGGCAACGGCGGTCCAAGCGCAGAGGGAGACACACAGAGAGACGGAGACAGAGACAGAGAGAGAGAGAGAGATAGGGAGCTGCTCTTGAAACTTTTGAGACTTCTATGCAAAGAATGCAGGTGCCTGCTGAGAGGACAACAAAGTGCGGACCTCAAAAGGAGACCAGTGTGGGCAAGCAGCACGTCGGTGTGAGGGAACTAAAGCCCACGTTTTTGCTCTGCTCAGCCGCTTCTCATGTGAGCAAGTTGTTCTTTTGTTTGAGGTCGAAAGAAAATATACGAAAACATGTTGTTCACTGCATTTTGAATAGCTGAGATCCACCAACTTGTTGTGCTGCAGTTTAACATAGGAGTAGGGAATATGAGTGTGTCGAGGTAATAGGAGGAAATAATTTAAATTCTCACCCCGACTCATGAAATAATTCCTAATATTAAATACTGTGGTTCTCTTGAGGGAGATGAAATTAGTATTGATCAAAAAGTTGGTCAAAGATGGTCATTTAGAACTTTCTTGTTGGCATTCGTCTGCTGTAACTTGCTCGGCCCTCTTAATTAGATGCATTCTCTACAGGGCGATAATTTTAGCAACCAAAAGAATGTTTTCAAAATATTTGAGCTTATGAATGTAAAAGGAAACGGTTAAAGTTTGATTTAGACGACCTTTTCCGATGAAATTATCACTTCTTGCCCCTTAATACCAAAGTAGAGTTTGATTTTAAACAATTACAGATTTAACTTACTCGAAAGTTTGTTTGTTTTCTGGTAAAAACTACCTCCAAAAACACTGAATTGAAGTCTCTGAGATCCATTTTGTGTCTTTCAATAGAGATTAGGGGTTTCCTGTAATCTTAAAAATTCTACAGCAAATTATATTCATAAACAAAATAAAATAAAAACAGTGAAAGTAATGAGGATAAAGATTAGTCTTGTTTTGGAAGGTCTAACTTAGCTTCCTACTGACTGGATGTTTAAACCCATTTGCTGGCAAATATCACAGAGCAGAGTCACTAACTGAGCTCAATCTTTTCTTTGTCTACCACTAAGTGCTTCATAAACGTCTGGTAGTGTTAAACTGTTAAATCTACTAATGGTGAGGCTGGAAAGTTTGAAATTAGGTCAAATTAAATATGACGGACCAATAGTTTATTGTTTTCTTACTGAGCAAATTGTATGTACTCACAACTGTTAAATGTTTCAGTACTTTTTGCACATGTTTCTGTTCTCTAACCAGGAGCTTAACGGCAAAAGTCACAACAGGTGTTTGATCTTTGAATCGACCAATAAATGTCCTGGTTCAATTACAGCTGGTGTTTAAACAGTCGTCCTCATCAGGCTGTTCACATTGAGACATCATGAGACCAAGACGACACCTAACAATGGATCAACAGTACCTGGCCATTGCAATGCTTTAAACAGGACGTTCTCAGACGGACGTGGACACTGAGCTCACAGTGTCACAGAGCGTCATCAGCCGGTTAACAGAGATACCGACACACTGGAAGAGTTACAGAAAGGTGTAGAAGTGGACGTCCTTTGGCCACATCCCATGCTGATGACGCTATATTGTGAACAATGCCCTGAGAAACCGGATGATGAATGCCACTCAACTCCAGGGACGTTTAAGGGAGGTGAGAGGAACCCAAGTGTAACGTCAGACCATTTAAACCGTTTACATCAGCGTGGTTTGTGTTATAGACGACCTGCAAGGGTACCTGAACACACCAGCAAGCACAGGCGTCATCGTCTTGCATGGGCCAGGGAGCATTTACGCTGGACGAGGGACCAGTGGGCCTCAGTGCTGTTCTCTGATGGAAGTCGATTCACGTTGAGCAGAAATGATGGCCGCCAACGATCTTGGAGACGTCAAGGACAGCGCTATGCATCAGCCGCTGTTTTCACCAGACCAGCTTTTGGAGGTGGGGGTGTCACAGTGTGGGCAGGTGTGTCCGGTCTGTATAGAACTGCCCTACACTTGGTGAGTGGTACAGTGACAAGCCCATACTACCTGAATAACATCATTAATCCAGTGATTGTGCCCCTACATGAACAACACAGGCCTAATTTCATCTTCATGGACGACAATGCTCCAGCTCATCTGGGTCGCATCATCAGGGTTAGGCTGTTGGAGACTGGTGTACCTCACATGGAGCGGCCTGCACTTTCTCCAGACCTGAATCCCATTCAAAACCTGTGTGATCAACTGAGTGGCCATGTAGAGGCTCGAAACTCTGCACCCCAAAACCTCAATGACCTGAGGGCTGCCCTTCAAGAAGAGCGGGATGCCCTGCCTCAGCAGACAATAAGTGGACTCGTGAACAGCAGAGACGTCGTTGTCAAGCTGTAATTGATGCTCAAGGGCACATGACCAGTTATTGAGACGTGGACATTTTTTGTTGTGATGTACACACCATTGTTAACTTTTGTTTCAACAAATTGAGATGAGGAAATCACCAGTGCATCATTTAGTTTAATGTCCTACTTTCGTGATACAATATCACTGTAGAGGGAACTTTTTACATTTCCCACAACTTTCACCAGAAAGCCAAATATCCCTAACTTATTGTGAGCAGTGTATGTATAATATTCACTTATTTGAATTATTATTATAAAAACCATATCTATCAACTGATTTAGGCCTCAAGTTGACCTTTTAGACCCTCACTATTTAAAATAAATCCATCACCAGGGTTTCCATTGGCATTGCTTAGTTCTAACCCACTTACAAAAATCTTTTGGACTCTTTAAGAAATACAGTACAAATTTTGAAAATCAAAGGTTGTGTGATCTCTGTTTGTCTTTCTTTGGTTTAAACTACCTGTAATGTGTTGCTGTTTATCCAAAGGAAAAGAAGAATACGATTATGAGGAACAGGCGCAAACGGAGTATTAAAAAATATATTTTAACTTGAAAATAATTCAGTTTCCCACCTACGTTAACACTGCTAACAGAGACCTTAGATGTTCCAAACAAGGATCTGGCGTTAAAGTCAAACACCTTTTTTTCAGTGTATATTTTACAGAGCAGTATTCTTCACAGTGACAGGTTTGAAATTCCCGACATGATTTATGAAAGATAAATATATATATATATATATATATATATATATATATATATATATATATATATATATATATATATATATATATATATATATATATATATATATATATATATATATATA
>JAVLVB010000265.1:43782-86221 GCA_032876305.1 Orestias chungarensis
ACACACACACACACACACACACACACACACACACAAAAACAGCCCCTCTGCCTCCACAAGTCTGATAAAAAAACCTTTTTCTCTCGTCCTCCCGTTTCACAACGTAGGCTGTTAGCGTTGATTATCAGAAAATCTGGAGGGTGGAATTACGCTGAGCACAGCAGCAGCAGCAGCAGCTGCAGAACGGTAAAGGATGGTTACGAGTTAAAATGGTACTTTAATATCAGAAAAGGACCTCTTAATGAGTCGATTGCTGGAGTGATCAAGAAAAAACACTGATAGGAAGGTTTACGCTCCGCCAGTACTGAGTCTGAGACCTGCAGCTTTCTTTATGTTCATTTTAAAGCACTAATTCAGATTTAGATATCCACCCAGATTTAAAAAAAATTACCTTGAGAGTCTACCATCGGATTCAGCTTAATTTCTTTGCTTATCACAATATCTCTGTTTGCTAATCTGAAAGGCTGCTCATCTGCAGACATTCCTGCAGTCGTGTTGTTACCCGCTAATTTAAAAGTTAGTTGTGATCAAGGACAGTACAAGTACAAATAATCTAAAAATACAACCCTCAATTCAACGACATAAAACATCACCTTTAATGGGAACAAACACCTCTGCTGCGCCATAAGAAGGGACCTTTATGCTTGTTGAGTGTTGCTGGTAGATTTAAGGCAGCATGTTGACAGATAAATATTTTAATGAATTGGTCACATAAATAAATCTTAAAATACGTTTGAAAGGATTTTCCGTTTGGTGTTGGATAAAACAGATCATGTGCATTCCAGATTTCTGAAAAACACAAAAAAACCTTTGATACCATTTAATAGTATGATTAGAAAACCTTTTTTTCAGGTACCAACTTCAGCATCTTCAGTCAATACTTTATTTTTTTGTGGCAGAGGCAATGAGAAACCGGCTTAGTGTTCAGTAGCTAACTTATTTTGTTTAATCATTTTTCGAGCATTAGTGCCACCCCAAGTCCCCTCCATCCTGAGGCGTGCACCATGCAACCCAAAACTGCTAGAGAAGCTGATGAGAGGATAGGGATGAAAACCATACTGCCAGTACTTTAATAGACTAGTTTTTTGTGTATTGCAATGGCCTAGTCAAAGTCGGGACACATTCGATCTTATCTTCACCCATAACCATCCAAGGGTTTACAGAGAACGGTTCGAAAGAGAGAAAATATCCAGTGAGCAGCAGAAATGCCTGGTTGATGCTGGAGGTCAGAGGAGAATGGTGCGACTGGTTGGAGCTGATAGAAAGGCAACAGTAACTCAATTAAACTCTCATTACAACCAAGGTAAGCAGAAGAGAATCAATGCACAACGCGTCCAACCTTGAGACAGACGGGCTACAGAAGCAGAAGAACACACCGGGCGCCACTCCTATGAGCTAAGAACAGGAAACTGAGGCTACAATTAGAAACTGGACAATAGAGGAATAGAAAAACGTTTCCTGGTCTGATGAGTCTCCATTTCTGCTGCCACATTCGGATGGTAGGGTCAGAATTTAGCGTCACCAACATGAAAGCATGGATCCATCCTTCCTTGTTTCAACGGTTCAGGCTGGTGGTGGTGGTGTAAAAGTGGGGGGACATTTTCTTCTCCCTCTTTGTGCCCCTTAGTACCAATTGAGCATCGTTGTAACGCCACAGCCTACCTGAGTATTGTTGCTGACCATGTCCATCCCTTCATGACCACAGTGTTCCATCTTCTGATGGATACTTCCAGCAGGATAACGATCCATCATGTCATAAAGCTCAGATCATCTCAGACTGGTTTCTGGAACCTGACAATGAGTTCACTGAACTCAAACGGCCTCCACAGTCACCAGATCTCAATTGAGCAGCTTTAGGATGATTGGCATCATGGATGTGCAGCCACTGCATGATGCTGTCATGTCAACATGGACCAAAACTCAGGAATGTTTCCAGTACCATCTTGAATCTACAACACCAAGGATTAAGGCGGTTCTGAAGGCAAAAGGGGGTCCAACCCGGTACTCGTAATCTGGAAACACATTAGTCCTCTTGCTTGAAACTGTACTCCTCTACATTATATATATATTAAAGACAAGCAATAATGGAATCTAAAGAAAACTGAGGCACTGGCTGTGAGGGGTTTGCTCCAAAAATAAAACAGGGATGAACATAAACAGGAGGGAAGCAATGAAGCAGAGAAAAGAGGCTGAAGCAGGAAGGGAAACATTGAAAGAGAGCAAAGCAAATGATAAACAAACACGGGGAGGGAGAGGGAGACGAAAGTGTTGTTCCTGCATCTCAGCAAAGCAGCGGGAGGCTAGTGGAGCTTTGAACTCAGCCCCCATTAGAGGCCTGATGACGGTTTGAAGTGAACGGTTGAAACGAGTCGGAGGATTTTAGATGTTAATTTGTTTTTGCTGCACGGGGGCGTGTGGGGTTGTGTGCGGGCGTGCGAGGGCGCTGGTGTGTTGTCTCATCCTTCACAGTCACACCCAATTTAACACGGCGGGATAAAAAAACTCTTTCTTTGCCTTTGTTGTTTTTCTTCCATTTTGCCCTTCATCTCGTTTCCTCTTACTTTTCTGCATCTCAGGAAGGAAGACATCGATTTATGGTTGTTATGGTACAAAATAAAGAAACAACTTGCGTTGGAATCGGATGTTTTATAAAACGCAAGATGTTATCATCGAGTGTCACAGTTTTGATCCGACATTTCCTTAATCTTTCATTCCCCTTGTCTCATTTATCTCTTCGATCTGTGCTGAAATATACGCTTTCTTTCATGTAAGAACAGTCTGTCAGCTCACAAGTCATCACGTCTGTCCTTCTCTTTTCTTGGCCCTTCATCGCTGCTTGCTAATGATACTTTGTGTTCAAGACTTTGGTGAAAGTTTTTCTTTCTGTGTTGTAGTAATAATGTGTTTTATGATTCAGACTGAAGCAGCATTTATAAGATAATAAGTCGTTCTAAAGGTTTGATGAAGAACAACATGGGACCAATATGGGCCTTAGATGTGTTTAGCAATTGGAAAGGCTTTCCTAAAACCAACATAGGGTGGCCAGCTGGTTTCACTGATATGTTGTTTTTCTTTCTTCATTAACACCCAATACAAAAATAAACAATAAAACATACTTAAAAAAAACATAATGAGCCCAGGGCCTCGAAGTACCAACTCTATAAAGCCTGAGAAAACTTTATATTGGACCCACGTACAAACAACGTTTGCCTGTGGATATAATCAAACTTCAGGCAACCGAAACTTTATTTTCTTGCTTGAGTTTGAGTTGAACGTGTAGCTCAGAAGACTGTACTATGTAGCTTCTAAGCGTTCATCAGACTAAGGCTGTTTGAGTCTCAAATCTTGTTAGAAAGGCGTCCTAATCGGTTTTATGAGATTTTTGTAACTTTCTAGCAAAGAAGAATTTCTTTATGACATTTATACAAAGAGTCTTCATACATACAATCTATATGTATGAAGACCAACATAGACATGTTTCTAGGACATTGTCAATAAAACCAATATCAATGCATGCACCTTGTGGAACTTGTTAATAATAGGCTGGCTACCTCCACTTGTCCCTCCTAACTCCAACCTATCAAGTCCTGGCTTAGGCTATCTAAGTTATTTCTATAGTTCTGCTGCTATAGGCTTAGACTGCTGGAGGACAATCTGACCACTTCTCTCTCTGCTACTTTCTTCCTTTGTCCAATCTACTTAGTTACCGTTATTTCAACCTTGTTAACCTTTTGTTTTCTCTTAAGTTTTCTTCTCTCCATAGTAGCCACACCTGGGCTGGCGTTCTGTTAGCTGAGACAGCTTCTTGGAGGAGAACATGGGCTGAGATGCTGCCAGTGACATTCTACAACTGCTGCTATAAACTCTATTATTTCAGTATCCTGTGCTTTTAATTTAGTTTTCTGTATTTTCAAACCCCCAGTCGGTCGTTGCAGACGGTTGCTTGTACTGAGCCTGGTTCTGCTGGAGGTTTCTTCCTGTTAAAGGGGAGTTTTTCCTCTCCACTGTCGCTACATGCATGCTCAGTATGAGGGATTGCTGTAAAGTCAACAACTCTTTCAAAGGAATTTGTTGTAGTGCTTTGGGACGACATCTGTTGTAAATTGGCAAAAGGTGATTTCAGTGACAGTAAAATAAAATATTAAGAGCACTATGTTGTTTCACTGATAACTTTGTTATCTTACTTGTTCCTCCAAAAACCTTAGAGCATCTAGATAATTGTAATTTCTGAGTTATACATTTCTGAAAAATGCTATGTATTACCTAAAACACGCAGCTTGTTCTCTTGAAGAGGTTTGCATATGTTTATCTTTAAAGTCCTTATGTCTAAGAATAACGGCATACATTAGTTTTTAATTACAGACCAACATCAAGCTTTATGTCTTATGTTAATCTAAATTTGATTGTGTCAACATATTTAATGAAAAATGTGTTTGGACAAGACAGACAGCAAGGGAGACAAGGTCGGCAGACTTGTCTTTCCAAGCTGTTTGACCTCTGCCCCCTAGTCGTATCTCACATCAGCTCAGAGGCAGCCGGTCAGTTCAAAGAGCCCGTCTGGCACCAAAACCTCTGGGTCGGACTCCCAGGTTTTTTGTCCCCAAGTCCCCCCCTGGGGGTGACAGATCCTGAGGGGGGTGACATTTGGTTGTGAGCAGGGGTTAAAGAGTCTGGGTGGGTCTGGGTGAAATAACACCAAGCATCTGTGATTCATAGACACACACACAGTCACAGACCCGTCCACAGACAGACAGCGACGCCAGATTTATGTATATATATGCATTGGTGTGCACAGCTCAAAGAAATGAGGGAACAGTGCTGCTTGGTCTGCAGATGGTGAGTGACGGGCCGCAGAGGGGGTTAGGAGACGGCTAAAAGGTGTTAGGAGAGACTGAAGGACAGGAGGAAGAATTGGGTCAGCGGTGTGAGACATCTGCTAAGCGATGGAGCCTCAAGCTGGTCAGCACTTTTAATGCTTTAAGGCTTTGTTTTTAGTTATATTAATGAGTTACTGATTAAATATGTACAGAACCCTCTTTACTTGTTAGCATTTATTATTTATACATATGATTAACTCATATGTTTTCATTCTCCCATTTACAAAAAAAATATTTTTGTTTGGTTTTTCAGAATCCAACAGAGCAATTAACAGGACCACAAAATAAATAAATAGATAAATAACAATCACAGTTTCATTAACTGACATAAAGCAACGACTGAAACATTTTCAAACAGGGGTCGGTTTTATTCTATGTTTTAGGGTCTGAAAAATACAATTTATTTCAGAGAAAGATTTTTCCTGCAGAAAAACTGCACTTTTATTTATTTCTATGAGTTTTAGTGAAAACTAAAACTGAATAAATGCATTTCTTTTATATTGATATCTATAGTGGAAGAATTTAGAGAAGCAATCCCTGCTTGCAGGATTGGACAGAAAACAGAGAAAATGACACTTTTTACGGACTCTGTGTTTAGACTTTATATATATTTATGCAAAAATCTTTTAGCAGTAACTCTAGAGGGCCTTAAAACCCACTTAAATGTCTCAGAGCTTTTCGTGTTAGGGTCAGTAAGTCTCCATTACTACCGTTGAAGACAACGTGTAAATAATATGATGAAAACATAATGTCAACATGAACTCAAATGTGTGGAGTTTGCTACGCGGGTACTTTAAGTAGAGCACATTTAGAATAAAACCAAAGACTGAATATTTCGTTAAAATAAAAACCCACGTCCAGTTTGATAAATATGAATATGTGACAAATGGCAATCAGTTAAGCACAGTGGAGGATCTGTGCTGCAGTAGCATCTCTCTAAAGAGCCTTGGAAGCTATTAAATTGTCTGGCACAAAGATCTAATGGAGTTTGGAGGGAAACCAAAAATGAGTTTCCATGGCTCCTGATGTAAAAGGTTTAAATAAATAAACAGAAATGGTTAAAGCAGCATCTGAGGGCTTCTAACAAAGATCATCAAAATCCCATGTGGTGTTTTTCCTTTTTCTTTTTTAGCTCTACCGGAAAATAACTTTACATCAGCAGAGGATTTGTTTGCATGGTAGTGACAAACTTTCTAACATGGTGGAAGATTCTGAAGTGATGATGGAGGATAGATTTATTGTGGCTGTTTTCTCTAACTCCAGTGAAACTAGCCCTGAAATCGACCCTCGTCAGCATTAAGCTCCTGGAGGAGAAAATCACCAAACTCTGAACGCTGCTGGATTTTTCCCGTAGTCACAGATATGGAGCCGAGGCAGCCGACAACCACGCTCTCCTGGTCTATTAAATAAAGATGAGCATTGTACAAAAAGACCGTTGAAGAGACAGGAAGTCCGATTGGAGAAAACAGGAAGTGGGGACGCTTGACGCTCGTTTAAAGCGTCCAACCAAAAAGAGTGCAGAAAATGTAAAAACGCATCCAACTTCAAACGGTTTGACGCGTTTGGTGTGAACGTATCATGTAATGTTCTCGTTGAGCTGAGAAATGTCCAACCTAATCAAAGACTTCCTTGTGTATGCACGTAGGTGCTCCTATTACATGCTCCAGTTTTCATTAAATGACCCTTGATTGTTGTATAATGTTGTATAATACACAAAAAGAAAGTGCTACTTCATTTAAGGGTGGTTTGAAATGCATCTAAAAAATAATGACACGGTTGATTACGCTTGAAATGCCCGCTTCAAAACAACAGTTTGAAGTCCTCTTTTTGCTGTGGGAGATAAACCGCGCTCAGGTCTGTTAGACCGAAGATACGCAAGCCTCCTGTCAGCAGGCCGGACAGCCTGTGACCTGGACGAGCGCCGTCGCTGCAGATCACCGCCGATCGTCGAGACTCTGCTGAGGTACCGGCTGCTGGAGGTCTGTTCCAGGGAGGGCAGAGAACACTATGATTTTCTCTGCTGTGTTTCGTACCCCCAGACATGCGTTACCTTTATGCACCGGAGAACCGCTGTTCGTTTAGTCAATGTCGCTCCACTGCAGCAATCGGAACAGGAGAAAATGCAATCCACCCTTTTCTCTGCTTCGTCGAGAGGCGTCGAGAGTGGTGGTGGACAGAAGATGTGGAGCAAATTCAGCTGGTGGAGAAACCAAGGCTACCAGTCAATGTGTTTGGAAGGATTGTATTAAATGCATTCTTATATATTCAGAGGGTTCAAATGGTCGTAGTGACAACAGATAGTTCTCTTTACTCCTTCAGGTTTTTATGAGTTTTCTCATAAAGTTCATTCATATCAATTTGACAGGAAGACTACCTTGTATCCTAACAGAGGTACGTTTGAGGTGCATCAGAGTGTATTCACATTTTGGGACCCTTTTGTATTAGAAAAAAGACTTTTATTATTTTTACTGCAGATGTCCTCCAAAAGTAATTCAAAGACAACTCAAAGATGATTACTCACAGTAATGTACACTAGAGTTATGTCAGTCCCCAGAACAACCATTTTACCCGTTTACTCACAAACAGATTAGGCAGATTAGGAGGGAGAGAGAGAGGGGGGGGGGGGGTGCACAGAAAGACAGATAAATAAAGAAGGGGGGTGTCTGGGGACCTTCAAAAGCCTCTCTGTGTCCATCTAATATGGTGCGCTAGCATGCTGGGAGTTGGCCCTCTCCTTTCAGAGCCCAAACTCATAAAGACGTCCTCCATAGCCCCCCGACTTGAAACCCACCCACTGAACCCCTCACTGGTCCAGACCTGTTCCATGGGAACTCGCAATCTCCAACATAATCCTAGTTTGGCCCCTAGAGAAGCCTTTCCAAACAAACCATGTGAGTTCTAATACCCAGAGCTTCACAAGTGGCTCCTGGCTAGGCCTGAGCTCCACCGCCAACAACGACTTGTCCCTCCTATTTCTTTTTTTCCTCATTCTTTCGCTTTCCATCTTTCCACGGACAGACAACAAAGGAACGGGATCTCCTTCTAATTGCTTCGAAGATTGAAAAGCAGAGAGGGCCGGTGGGCGGCTGCACAGGGAAATGAAACACGGGGCTCAGGAGGCAGCGGGGGGGCGTCAGTCTTGCTTCGCCTGCCCTGGTTTTGAGGTAACTGGGATAAAGGAGGCTGGAGTGGCGGCCGTGTCCACATCAGAGCTGAGCTGAGTGGATCAGAGTGGAGGCGAGTGACTCCCAGGGCCTGGCTTTACAAATCTGGCCAAACGGAGTGCTATGAGAATGTTGACGAGCACCGGCGGCTCTGCTGGAGGCCTTCACTGCACATGGGAAAGGATGCCTGGTCTTTACAACAGGGATTCAGAAGCTAAAAGGCTACAGTGAGCAGTTGGAGCCGAGTACAGCAAAGGCTGTGTTTTGATGGGCGACCAAAGATTTGGCGCCTTGTCAACAGTTGAGCCCGTTTTGATCAGTGTGGTGTGCATGATGAAACGAGTAAACACACAACTGGGTGGTCCATGACCTTTGGATCTGTTGCCATGACATGCAGAGCCGCTAAGAAGACTCACTCTCACACTCAGACAAACACTTTGACCTGTGCAGAGAGAGCTGCCATGAATTTAAACATCTTTGTCGTACACCTGGATCAACTAATGGCAGATCTACTGAACTCTGTTAGTGGTCCAATATAAAAAAGATAAGCAAGAAGCTTTTCTAATCCACAAAATCAGAAAAATATGCCTCAATCGTTGCATATTCATAAATGTACATATGAGGAAATGCTGTTTACTACTTTTGCGAAAAAGAGTCCAATAATACGTCCACAACTTCAAAGCAAGAGCGCCTGGTTGTCGGCTGCCTCTGCGGCATATCTGTAACTACGGGAAAAATTCAGCAGAGTTCAGAGGTTGGTGATTTTCTCCACCTCCTCCAGGAGCTTAATGTCAACGAAGGTCGATATCAGCGCTACTTTCGTCTAAGTGGAATTAGTGAAAACAGCCACAATTAATCTATCCTCCATTATCACTTCAGAATCTTCCACCCCGATGGAAAGTTTGTCTCTACGTCACATAAAAGGACGTCTCTGATTGGTCGACACTCAAGTGTCCAGCAACCAAAGTTCAATTTTCCCAACTTGAGCGTTTTGGGTGTCTAGAGGGTCAGACGCGTTGGACGCTCTGCTCTGGACGTCCGTAATGCCGCAAACGCCGCAAGACTTTCCGATGCTCCTAGATGCGCGTTTACATAGAGTTTGCATGTAAACTGGACGCTCCAGACGCTTTCGGTTTGAACATAGCATTGCAAATACATTCCTCCAGATAAGACTTTAATTATTGATAGCTCATTTTTTATGATGTAAGATCGCTGTCAACATTCGTATTCATATTTATATGGTAATAAAGTTCTTGTACCCATAATTCTGCTGAAATATTCATGAGTCTGAGAGTTTGAGAGTCTGTGGACACAAATTCAATGTGGGTAGGAGTAAAAAATTGTTACGATGGCGTCACAGGCCGGAGTAATCGATCCACGATCACATCAAACACAGCCCACTCCAAATTTAAAGATGGAGGAAGACAGTGGACCGGGTGGAGCAACCACTTGTTTGTGTAGACATATATATTGATCTTACCTGTGATGCTTCACCTGAGGCTGTTTCCTGAACTTTTAGCTCAGGTGAGCAGGTAACTTTCTGCCAGTTGATAGCTGTGCCCCATACAGGTCTTACTATCTGCAAACCCCGACTTCTCATAGCTTTTTTTCCACAGTAAAGGATCTCCAGTTTCCATTCCTTTGATAAAAGCTTCACATTTATACACAAGTTTGTGTTGATCCTTAGCAAGATAGACTGAAGTTGGTGGTTGCAGTAGAATTGTGAGCAAGTGCAAAGGGGGACCTCAAGTTCAAAGGTTGAGCATAAAACTGCCCTCTTCTTCTACATGTGTAGTGACACCAGATGCATCGGGCTTTTGGCCTTGCCGCCTCCCAGAAGTTCCCTCCGTCTCCCCTCCCTGACTGCTTTTATCCCTTCATCCCTCCGCCTTTCGTCTTTTTCATACAAATCAGCCACTCAATGTCATGCACATGTTTTACTGCCGTTTGAACTCTGGCAGCGAACTTCAAACAGCTTTCAAAGTGAGCTGAGTTTTATTTTTTTTGCCACAACACCCAACCCCCCCCTCCGCCCCCGCCTGCTCCCTATCGCTGGCTCTTTTTTTAAGAGAACACAGCCGTGCCTCTAAGTACACCTGATTAGAAGGTCGAGAGATGGGGGGATTATGATATGCAAATGAAGCTTTGTTATCATGGCTGACATTCGCTATAAAGTCCAACAGGAGGAGCGCTAACATGAAAAGGTGGCAACTCACCCCCCTCCTCTACCTCTTTTAGCATAACCTCTCGTCAATAACCCGTTGGCCTACCTAAGCCCCCTTTCCCCCTCCTATTTAGATCAAAAGGTTACACACAACAAAGGAGGGTCTGTATGGGGAAGAGAAAGCGTGTTGCACACACCAATAACTGCTTTTACACTGATCAGCCCACTTTAAAGTGTAATGTCTAAAGTTTTCCTTATGAGGCCCATGGACGATCTAATCCAATCACCTTAGGAAGGTTTTGAGTCTCACCGTTGCTGTTAAAATGCACGCTAAGACCCATTTATCCACTTTAGAGCACACACAGAAACACTCCTGCTCCGAGTGGGTTCATAGTTCTGCTCGAAGAACCCGAAACAGAATGGTTCTGTACGCTGCTTCTTCAGCAGCTAGCCCGGCCTGCTCCCTGCTCCTGGGAGAGCGGGTTTCATTAACTTCATTAGAGAGATGGTTACTGGAGCAGCTGAGAGCCAATTGGCCGTGTGGCCTTTGAGTTCAACAGCGGGGGGGTCCCGGGTGCTTTGATGTGTAACAAACTGTTAAATAATCTCTGAGAGCTAGAAGCAGCTCCTGGAGCCTTAGGAAAGGCCAAGCACCTGCTATGTAACTGATAATAGACTCCATTTATAAAAGCCTCCACTGCAGTGATGCAGCACTAATTATATTTAATATTCCAGCTGCATTTGCACCTGACTGGCTCTGGACTTATGCTGCTTCTTACTGAAAGCGTCTGGAGCGTCAAGAGCGCCCAGTTTACGCGCAAAGTCGATGTAGATGGGCGCTTAGGAGCATTGGAAAGCCTTGCGCCACATTTGGAGCACTTTCGGCGTCTAGAGTGTCAAGAGCGTCAAAAGCGTTAGACGCTCGAGTTGGGAAAATGTAACTTTGGCGGCTGGAAACTTGAGCGTGGACCAATCAGAGAGCTCCTTCTATGTGACGTAGTGACGGAAGATTCTGGAGTGATGATGGAGGATAGATTTATTGTGGCTGTTTTCTCTAACTCCAGTGAAACTAGCGCTGAAATCGACCCTCGTCAGCGTTAAGCTCCTGGAGGAGAAAATCACCAAACTCTGAACGCTGCTGGATTTTTCCCCTAGTTACAGATATGGAGCCGAGGCAGCCGACAACCACGCTCTCCTGGTTTCCTTTTTTAAATAAAGCAGAGCCGCTCTCTCGGTTTCGTCCGCCATTTTACTAAAAGACCATTAAAGAAACAGGAGGTGGGGATGATTGACGTTTGAAGCATCCGACCCTAAAAAGTGCAAAAATTGTAAAAACACGTCCAACTTTAAGAGTTAGGCACGATTTGTACGCTCCAGACACGGTTGGTGTGTTTTACCTTCCACCGCAGGTAAACCCACCATAGCGCCACATAGCCCCCATTCCTAGTCCTGACCTTGTTATTTATTTATGAAGCTGATATAAAGCCCTCATACTGTTAAGGTGAGAGAAATGGAAGAGACGTAGGGGGGTACGTACAGCTCTACTAAAGTCTAAAAAGTCCCACATTCTTAATGGTCTATTTTTCTTTTCAGTACATATTCAGACGTGGAAACACTTCAGTCAAATGACATTGTGTTCCAGACTGTATAGGAAACTTAAACCAGTGCATTTGTTTTCATGACCTGTGTGGGTTTGAATACATTGGGTAAGCTGGTAACCCCAAGCATTTTAAAAGTTCCTTCATATCTCAGTCCTCTATAAATTTGTTGTTGAATTCATTTCAGGAATAAAATGCGGACAATATGTTTTTGTTTTTGTTTGTTTGTGTGTGTTTAAACTGCAGTCCAGCATAAAAAACTCCAACTCAGGCCTGATTAAAATGCTTATTAAACTGATGCAAAACTGTGAAGAACAGCTGTCCAAACTTAAGTCCATGAGGTTGATGAAGTCCTACAGAAAATACTTGTTGGTCCTACGAGACGCTGCATTGTGGTGTGGGTGTCCTTTCTTTCTACTATGGCTGCACATCAACTTTTTAATGATTTTCGGTTGTAAAACGTGTGTTGTGAAAACCTAAATGAACACATAGACATAACATGATCCAGTTTATTGGTAATTTGGTTTATTAGCTGCATTAAAAAAATCTGACATAATTTTAAATCAATTAACATTCAAGAAAATGATTCAAATCAATACTATCTGTATTTTTCTGCTCCCTGGTGCTTAAAGGGATAAAATTGTTGAAAGAAAAGATCAGTTCACCTGCTAGACCACTAGGTGTCTCCCTGCACCATCACGTGGGTGCATCAGATTTAGGTTGAAGCTCATATTATTAGTAAACTCTTTTATTTGAGTGATTTTAGAGAAATATTCGTGAGCCAAAGAGGAAAATTAGAGCTGAAGTCAATTTCTTTATTTTTTTCAGGCCAAACTTTTATTCTCCCCTTTAATACCAGCAGGTGGCGCCATTTCCAAGCAAATCCTATCAAATTAAAAATCCCAAAATGGGAACAGCTACAGTTAGGAGGAAGAAGACAGCAAAATCAAATAAAGCGACACCTTGTTCTGGATTTAACTCCATTGTTGTTTCTTTCAGAGCAAAAACATCATTTTTGTTTGTTATGGTTTTTTTGTGCACATGATATTTTTGATGAAATCCGCCAAACACGCGACCCACGCAGGAGTCTCCGGAGTCGCTCGCATCTGTCGGTGGGAATCGTCCAGGAAGCTGAGCAGAGGTGTGTGTGCGTGTGCGCGTGTGTGGCGTTGAAGCAGGAAGCAGGAAGCAGGTGTGGTCGAGCCGCCTCCAGCAGCCGCCCTCCGTCTCCTCTCCTCTCTGCGGGGCTGCAAGGAGGAAAACAAGGAGAATCTTATGAACCTCGATGCTGAGCATCCCGGCAGGCTGTCAGGTACACCTGATCCGCACGCACGCACACACACGCACACGCACGCACGCAACAAAGAGACATAGATGGAGGTGTGAGAGCATCAGCAGGGATGCGCAGCAAGCCTCGCTGCTCCGGAGCCGACCAGCGTCGTGATGCAGCTCTCAGGTCGGTGGAGGATGCTGATGCTGATGCTGATGCTGCCGCTCATCCGCCTCCGTCCAGGAGGCCACAGAACCACAGGCACACGGGACACAGAGCATCCTCCACAGCTGAGGAGATTTGTTCTTTTTTATTTATTTGCTTTTAGAAATGCTGTGATAACAGTAAAAAAAATGTGAGACAGAGTCCAGGTGTGCTGCCTTTAGGGTGCATCCTGTTCAACCAGCTTAGTAAATAACTCAGGTCCATTTATCTGAAGGTCTTAAATATTTTACAGCCTTTTCTTCAGTTTTCTGGTGTGTTAACGTTCCACTTTTCTCACCTTCCCATCCCCACAGTATGCTGCTGCCTAGTATGTGTTCAACTGTGACGATTATGTGATATTTTAGTTTCATTTTAGTTTCTTATTGGTTGGCACACAGATCATTTTGCATGGCTTCTTCTTCGATTCTTTATTCTTCCACTAAACTCTTCCAGTCTGAGCTGATACAAATTCCCGATCTCCATTAACAGAAAAAAAAGATGTTTTATGAAGTGTTTTTTAACAGCAGGATAGTTAACGGCTCCTCTTTCTTGCAACTGTCAGAGCCAAGCTTGTCCTCTCTGGTCACTCATATCAACTTAAAGGGTAAATCTTTATTTCAACTTTAGAATAAGGTTTTTTCTAAATGTTTGCAGACTTTACATCCTAAGTCGAAGGGTTTAAAATCAGGCATCAACGGGAACTTCCAAACCACAACAGGAAGTTAACCTATAAATGGTGGCTCTGGAGTGACCTAGTCAAAGTCTGGAGCTAAATTCAATTAGGATGCTGTAGTGTGACCTTTAAATGACCCTTCATGCTGAAAGCTATTTAACACAACGACATAAAATACTAAAATAATACAAGTGGTTTTTATTCATGCACTAACACATGACAAGGCAAATACAAATAGATATAAAGTTATGATGATTATAGGAAGAAGTCACATTTTCTTTACTGTGACTTTAAACTCTTCACTCTTTCCGTTCTGTTTCCCTTCCAAGGAGTCAAATCATCTTGTAATCTTTTAACGTGGACGGTTGGTTAGAGTGTCAAACAGAAGTGTATGGTTAGATATTACTTGCTGTTTCATTTTTTGATCTTCTTGAAAGCAAACAGGGATTGCGAGTAATTACAGTTATGATATACAGATGGATCACACTAATACATTTTAATTATGCCATTTCCTGCAGATTATCAGTCTGTTTGTTGTTGTTTTTTGTCCCCGTCTTTACAGGCTCACTCCCAGCTCGATCCATGGCCGCACTGTCGGTGCAGATTGCGTCTCGAGAGGAGACTGAATGCCTCTAAGACATCAAGGTAAAGACAAGACGGCCCTTGTGCCTCCTTTGACCTTGTGTGTTTGTGCTTTTATTTCTATTTTATTTCTTTTATATCTGCTGGTGTGCTGTCAAATCTTAAGTGTAATGGTGCAGCTTCATAATTCCTATTTCACTGCAACACATCGTCAACAAAGACAAACAAACAAACTGAAAAACAGCTTGGATGTGATTCTTACAGACAGTTCTCTAGGTTGTTGAAATATGGGGTTTATACCCAAATGTATTCATACAAATCAAATGTTTCTCCACGTTACATTAACTCTTGTTAATGTCTGATTAAGGTTGAAATGTTGTCACTGATTTGCAGTTTCATCTAAGTCAGGTTTTGGACTTTGACTAGGTCATTCTGGGTCATTCTGCTGCAGCTTTGGTTGGGTTTTTTTTTTACACATAGATGGTGAACATTGAACATAGCCCTGCACATCTTAGCAGGTTTCACTGTGGTGATGTTGTGTTAAGTGTGAACATTAAGCCCAGTTCACACACACACACACAAGAAAAAAGGAATTAATTTGTGATTTAGGGAGCAGTATATAAACAATGCCACAGTTATGCTTCAGACCTGTAAAGCGTGCAAATTGCAGGTCCCCACTTGTGTAACTGGGAACTGGCTTGAGTTTAGGATTCAGTCTTTGGCGAGCTGGTTGGCAGCATATAATTGATTCTCATCAGTTTGGTTGAGGTGGGCCAAAACAAAAACCTACGTCAGACAAGTACAGTTTCATCAGCACGGCTATGCTCGAAAGCTGGAACAGAGTGAAAAGGTGTCTCCACCTTTGAGTGTTTCTCTGGGACGTATTCCTCCAAGTTCAGCTTGAATAGGTAGGCCTCAGCTCCATTGGACGTGCTAAATCGCATTCGGGGGAATTTAATTCTAACGTTGCTTGGAAGGGGTCAAATATTGAGCTGTAGACGCTTCGAGCTCACCACCAATGAGTCTTAACATCCAACACAAATCATGCAACCTGTCGGAATGCAGCTACATTTGGGACTTCTGTTCTGCAGCTGCTAAATATTGCATCTACATCTATGTCTCGCCCTTTGATGATAAAGAGATAGCAGACAGTCTGATTTCCCTTTTTTTTATCTTGGCGATTAGAAGCTGGCATGCAACACTGTTTTCAGCACGGATGAATGCACGAGTGGATGCATGCAGCTTACAGCACGCTTCCTCTCCAAACCTAGCTGCTGCCGAGGTATCCGTCAGCGCCTGTCATGATGATGGGCAGCCAAAAGTACCACCGCTTATGCGCTCTATTGAAGCCACTACAGCTGCCTGTTCTGTTTTTGTGTTGTTTATTTTGAACACGTACAAAATACAAGACCTGGATATCCAATCCACTTTTACTTTTAGACATGAATTCTTGTTATTGACAAAATGTAGAAAAGGAAGCAGTTGGAAACAGGAAGTTCCAGCATCAGATAGAGATGAGGAAGTTTGCTTATTTGACCCACACACAAAATACGCACTTCACGAGAAATGACTCGACTGCACACAGAGCAAAGCACTCCTTCAGTTCTTGGCATAAACCGAATAGATCTAGGAATACGGACCATTAGGAAAAAGATATCTTTACATCTGTGTTGTTGCGGACATAAGCCGCCACGTTTACCATGAATTATGTCACCTCTCTTGCTACACAGCTTTTGTTGCTCAACAGTAGGTTTCTGCATTGGTGTGTATTTTATCTCAAATAAACCTAAACCAAGTTTGGGCTCAGTCTAACACAGCTACCCTAAAAATAAAGCCATGCTTTTACGCCAGTAAAAGAAGAAGACCGTTGCATTCATGCGTACGTGCTGACGTAGTCGTTTTGGTGACTTTAGGATTTGACCTTCAGTTGGCACAGGAGAGGTTCATAGCCACGAGAGACGTGAACTGTCTACACTACAACTTTAGCCCATCACCATGAAACAGAAACCGCGATAGCCTAGATTGGCTGAGCTAATAGTAGCTTCTTCTGTGGAGTAGATTGTCTCCACCTTAGGGTCATCTGTCATTTCTATACGAATGAGAGATGATGTGGTTGAGATATCTGGTGAGTTTGTGTTTAAGTTTCTGGTACATTTCACTGGTAGGAAACTTGGTCGATTACAGCTGCAACCAAACCGAGATGGATGCTGCTGAGAAGATCCCTTTAAACTGATCTTCCCGATTCAGTTTTGCGTTAGAATGGTAAAATTATTAATTATATTATTAATCTTTCAATGCAAAGCCCATATAAATAAAAACTTTTAATGACGTCTCCATGGAAACAAACCTAGAGTATTAAAAACAAAAAATTAGATAATCAAGAACAGGAAATGTGATTCATCACTTAAGTCAATTTATCAGGTTGAGGAATAAAATAAGAAATAAAATAATTTAAATGAAATCAATGACCAGACAATATCATTTATACCTTATTGATCTAATATGGTCCCTGAAGATTCTCGGTTAAATATTGGAGCCTTATCATCTAACCTGATCTTCCTCTTTACCTTTTGTTTTATTGTATCTCATTGAATTTCCTATTGAATTTCTGAAATCCATGCAGCTGCACAGGATATAAATAAATACATTTACAATTTTAACGATAAAAATGCACATTGTTTGATTTATAAGAGATCAGATAAATTGGTTTTCTTTCTAACCTTTAGGGATGTCATTAGAGACGCGTTGTTTTAGATTTTATCCTAAATATTGTGCAAAAAACTGCAAAAATAAATAGAACAACTTACTGTGACATGTTCTAAAGATTTAATAATTAAAAAAATAGAAGGTTATCGGAAAGTTTATTCAGTTAAGTAACTAAATTCCCAGTTATACACCTTATATAAATCAGTTCAATGTAGACAGATGTTTTAAAGCCAATATTTCTGTTACCACGTAACGTTAAAGATCAACGTAATTCAACTGAACAATAAAACACATTTTTTGATACTTCGCTAATTTATGAAATACATTAGATATTTAACACATCTAAAGAGAATTTAATCATCATCTAAGAATTTTTGGATAACTAAAACATCTGAGATCTGTTTTTTTCTGTGCTGAACATCCTCAGTTTATAACATATACACATCATCTGCAGCTGTTACACAGATTATAAATCTCCTAATTCCTTCCAATGTTCATCTGTTTTGATCTCTAAACTGTCAAATAAGCTTCTGTTGCATGAGGCGTCGATATCCAGTGCAAATCTTTTATTTGCCTAGAAATCCACTTGGTGCCTCTTGAGCAAATGAGCCCCTCCTGATGTTAATTCAGAAGCTTTTAAGATTGTAACGAAGAGTGGAAGTGGAGGGAGCGTGTCCCAAATTCACTGGAATGATATAATAACGTTTCTCTCTTGCTTCCGTCCATCTCATCTGAGACTGAGGGTTTGTTTTGCAATCCAAACATGTTTAGGAGACACTCAGACTGTGTGGATCCTCTAGCTCTCTTTTTTATGAAGTGAGAACAGAACAAGAGGAGGGCCGAGAGAGGAGTGCAGACGCAGACTAAAAGCATCACCGTTGGCTTGGCAACCAACCGATCATGTGATGCTTGGGCTGTCCATGATGGCAGATTCTAGGTTTCAGAGGAAAGAAAACTGATTTGATCTAGCAGAGTACTGTTAGTACTGTATGTTTCATTATTTATTCATACCAAAACTAAAGTCAGGACTGTGTGAGGCTTGGCTTCTGTGTTTTCTTGTTTGAAAATAAAATTCAGGCAACTAATTGCCTTCCTAGGTCAGCTAGTCACTAGACAGACTCTGTTCTGTGAAGGCCTCAGAGGTTTCTAGGAAAACATTGGTTAACAAACAGCATCATGCAGGTGACTACTACAGCAGGTGGGTCAGGGGAGTAAAAATCAGCAGCTTAAGAAAGGCAACTCCACAAATCTCCTTTATGATGCAGTTGCAAGTAGAAAACAATGCTAAAAGAAAGTGTTATTAGTTCCTGTCAGAGTTTTATTACAAGTCACGTAGGGGAACAAGGAAAACATGTGGAAGTGGGTGCTCTGGTCAGATTAGACAAGGATGCTAAATGCTACGTGCAACAGAAAACCCCTCCCTGCTGAAAACTACTAGATACACCATCCCCACTATGAAACACAGCCGTGGCAGCATTATGCTGTTTGGAGGCTCTGTGTATGTTGCTGGAAACTTAACATACCAGTTTATCCAGAATAGTGACACTTACTAATGAGTCTGAGACTTGCAGTGTAGTTTGCTGCTAAAATAGTTGAGGATAACTTCTAGAAAACGAGTTTCATGGAGTTCATTTCTCATTGCGACATTTTATTTTATTTTTTTAATCTTCAGGAAAGTATTTACAGGAGCAGTCAATATTTGAAGCCTCCTCTTTGGTTGATGTTCAGTCAGAATTAAAGAGTTAACTTTCTTCCTGAATGAGGATATTTTACCATCACTGAGCCATAAAAAAAAACCTTTACTGTAAATTATTAATTTGGATATATTGCTGTTTTTCAGTTTGTTGTAAAACATCTCAGTGCAATAATTTGATGTTGACATTTCATACATATTTCCCGTGTTCATATGCTTTCAGTCACTTATCACCGGATCTTTTCAGACTGAAACCATTAGTTTAATTAAACCCAAAAACATTTAATTTCCTTTTATATATGAAACATTTCTCCCTGGCGAGATGGAAGGGGAACTTAAGAACCGCTGTGTGAAACCTTTCCTGCCAGAAGCGGCTGGGACATCCTCATAAGACATCATCCGTCTCCACAGTCCAAGATAAGACTCAGTGGCCGCCCTGGCTCTTGTTAAAAACCGGGGTCATTAATCCCATACATGTCTGGTAGGGGACTCTAACAGGTGATCCCCTAAAATCCCTTCCTTCTTCCTTAAAACCAAAAAAATGCTTATAATACATTTAAAAAATATGTATGTCTGTAAATAATACTAGCCGATATCTCAATTCTTCTCACTCACACCAAGGGAAACTATTTCTCTGTTATTTTTCTTAGAATATATTACCCCCAATATTCTATTTAGGGAAATATAATTGAGTTACCGAGCACTGTAACTATCACTCATGTAGGTGTATCTATACTTTGAGCATAGCTTGCAGAACACATCCCTCCAGCGATAGATTGATATGACTTTATTGTCATAAGTCCAGTAAAAACTGCAAGAACAGATAGTTTTTTCTTTCTTTCTCAGGGAGCTCTTCTATCTTGCTTTGGACCCATCTAACCTTAACCCTGAACCCGGTCTCCTTTTTTGGGATGTCTAACAAAAATGGAATAACACATGTCTTTGTCGGGTTTGTTCTTGCAGCCTTGAGCGAGTGAACGTTTCTATGTCTTTAGACAAAAAACAAGATACAAATGTGCAACAGATCAAGTAAAATTAGTCAGGAACTCTACAAAGAATTGCAGCTAATCTCATGTTAAAGCCTGAGCTGTTGGATATCAATGACCATTTGTGCATTTCCGCTTTAGTAACCCTATCTTAAAAAATATTATATATATCTATGTGTGTGTGTGTTTATATCAAGTAGTTTTTTCTTTTTTTCTGAACCTAAGCGTCTGATATATTCATCTTCCTTTGAAACAGTCTTTCAGTCGCGTAGATCATTCTTCTACCTTGCTGCTTTTAACCCCCCCTGCCCGGGTTCTGGCTTCAGCTGATTAGAGTGGCCCTGCTTGCTTTGATTAATTGGATGAGCCTCGTCTCACTGCCAGTCTCCTCTCCTCTCTGCTGCTCTCCTTTTGTCTCCTCGCCTATTCCCGTCCACAGGCAGCAAAAAACAAACATGGACCTTTTTAATGAAAGTGGTGCTTTTAAAAGACGGGACTCACTAAAACTGCAGGTGTGCCGGCAAACTACAGAGACCGTCTACTAATTAGGATTTTTGGCCTCGGTTGAAGATTGTAAGCTTGTCTATCTAAAAGATATAATAAAATTACAAAAACATGGAAGAAAAACTAAAATCTGGCAAAAAAGATTGGGAGGAATCCTTTAATTGTGTTTATCCACCCACTTAACATTCAGAACCGTTTTTGTGTGTCTCATTGTCTTTTCACTGCATCCTGTTGATGTTGAGTCCAGGAGAGCGGCTCACCCTGTCAACCCTCTCCATGTTTTCAAACTGTCCTTCAGGCATCAGGCGCCATAACAGCCACCTCCATCTCCGTGGCCCATGTCTTCCAGCCCATTTGTCTCTTCAATGTATTACCGTGCCCGTTATTTGCACGCATGTAAGCCGACAGGACTTCTCTTCAGGAGTTTGTACCATGAATGGTCTTCTGATGGATCCTGAGATCCCCTTGGCATTTTTTTCTGCTATAAGTTTCCCTTAGTTTGTTCAATCTTTCTCTTTTATTCGGATTTTGTTAAAGTCAAATCTGCCCCCAGCATAGATGCAGCTGAAACGCACATGCATCAAACCCCATTGTGCCAAAGTCAAGTTGAAAGGTCGACTGGGAAAGTCAAGTGCTCTTTTATTTTACACAGGCTAAATACAATCTCTGGATACGCGGTGCTAACCAGAGACGACCCCCCCGAGGGGAGCTGAGGCTCTCTACGAAATGCAAGCAACAACACAAGCTAACTCTTATGTTGTTTCCCCCCCTTCTTCCATTATGAACCATTCCTATCGTCAATCCAGAGGCCTGAAAGCCCTCGGCTGTTTGCAGAGTGTTTAATGTAAGCCAGGGATGATGGACTGTGTACAACACTGAGAAATAAACAGGCACCATAATATAGTGTGAAGAGATTGCTTCATTCTGCAAATTCATTGCATGACAAATGAGTTTGCCCCCGCTGTGCCGAGAATATTGGGCAGACACAGTTGTAACATTATGCCCTACATATGGTTTGTCTTCCTTGCAGCTGTTAAAACATTAAAAAAACATGATATGTTGTGTATCCCTGTAAGGCTTAGCTCATTTTATGGAGATCAAATGAATGGAGAATGAATGTTCATCCATAGCCACATGTTTTATGTTTTATAATGTCTGATTAGTTTCTGGGACCGTCCATCTGGTTTGCCTCTTGGTGTCAGTTGCGCATTTGCTCTGCAAACAGTGGAAAATTAGATATTTCCTCATTAAGCTTTGACTTGAACTCATGGCAGGTCATGTCTGATCCAGCAAGTGATTATTGCCTTCCTGTCTCAGTCTCTGAACAACCATATATGGTTGGGATGTGCTGGACAAACAGGTCCGTAAACCAAAGTCCCAGTTACCAGTGACTCTGTTAAACCGAGGTCTCTGTAGCTCGTGAGTCTGTACTCATTCTGTCCATCTGCTGCTTCTGTCACTCCGCCCCAGGGCAGCTGTGGGTGCAATGTAGCTCACCGCAACCAGCCAGTGAGTGTGCACATGAACGGATGACTGAGGTGCTCTAGACTTGAGAAAGCGAGATACAGGCCACTTTCTCGGTTGACCTACTATAGCTGACGAGTGGATGAACCTTCTCCTTAAAACTTGTATGCTCTGAAGTGACCCATTAATCATGCCATAGTGTGGTGAGTGATTGAGTATATCTTTGCATAATAATTGCTAATGCTAAGTACTAATTGTCCAGTCCGCTCACATTATAGTAAAGAGGGCTCAAGGACATTTAGGGGTCTCGCCACATCCACCAATACTTCTCGATGCTCCTCACTTTTACTTATGTGCTGCTTTCTATTACTGTCATCAACACCTGCTCTCTCCCTCTGTGTCATCCAGGCTGTGAGCCCTGGGAAGGGTGATGATGAGCAGCCAGGGCGCCAGCAGAAAGGGAGGTGGCCAGCATGCTGACACTCCTCCTCTTCGCCATGCCCCGGGACCCAAGCTGCAGGTTCAGCGCTCCCACTCCCGTGACACCATCACCATCCACTTCTCTGCCCTGGGCAAGGAGGAGGAAGATGAGGAAGAAGAGCTCTATGGGTTGTCCGTAGGACGTGCTGCTGCGAAGTCTGTCCTTGGCGGCGCTGCGGGACCTCAAAGCCAAACCGACGGCACGGATGAACTAGGTGTTGCCAAGGCTTGGGCGGCAAAAGAAGAGTTGGAGTTGGAATCTGTCGATCCTGAGTTCTCCTCTGGATCTCTGCTGCCAGTTTCTGCTGCTGTCCTGCCTGAGCAGCTACCGGACACACAGCCACATACAGCCTCGTTTGCTATGACTGTTAACCCCATCTTAGCCCACTCCCGCCTCAGCTCCGCTTCTCCTGCCAGCTCCTCTTCACCGTCCGATCGACCTGCCCAACCCCCTTTGCTTAGCTCCAGTTCTTCGTCTCCTTGTAAGTCCGCGGCCCTCTCCTCCTCCAAGCCTTTTCTCAGCCTCGTCAAATCTTTGTCGAATGATGTCGACCCCCGAGAAACCACTCCTGTGGTTGCCAGTGTCGCACCCCAACACGCCCGACAAAGACACTTAATAAAATCTTTTGTCAAGTCCCTCTCCACGGACACTTCAAAGGGCGAACACCACGACGGGCCTCTTCCACACCATCCTCAGCACCAGCAAACACAGCCAACACACCGCACTCCCTCTCGTAACATGCAGCTTTTCAAGCAGTTCTCACAGCCTCGTTTGACTTCCTGCCCCGTTGCCGTCACCCAGGTGGGCAGAGACTCCAAAACAGCGCCCTCCTCCCCTATTATGTCCCCGGATGGGAGATCTTTCTTTAAGGTCCAAGAGGTGGAGGCTAAGATAGAGGACACCAAGAGGCGATTGTCGGAGGTGATGTCGGATCCCCTGCAGCTTTTCAGTAAGATCATTGGGGACGAGTCCGGTTTGGGAGCTGCTGGTACTGCAGCTCATCGGGCTAAATCGCTCTCCTGCAGTACGTCAGAGCTCAGCGGAGTGACCGCGGTGAACGGACACGTAGAAGCTAACAACAACTATTGCATCAAAGAAGAGGGAACTGAAGAAGAGGAGGAAGCTCCTACGGAGAAGGCCGCCGACTCTTCTTTTTTCTCTTTCCCATCACTGTCACTTGCGCCAGCTCTCACCCAGGCCTCGTCGTCTGCTCTCCATAGATCCCCCTCCCTTACTCTGGGACGATGCTCCATGTCAGCCCTTGTCGCTCGACAGGAGGACGAGGACTTTTGTGAGTTGTACAGTGAGGACTTTGAGTTGTGTACAGACACGGAGACTCCAGATTGTGAACAATCTATGTCTCAGCGGCCCTGCACTGGTAGCGCTGGTCTGGAAAGTGAACTGGACGCGGAAGATGACAGACTGGAGGACGAAACTGAGAATGTACCCTTGACTGGCCTCCTCTTCTTAACTCAGTTGTTCTATTGGTACCTAATCCTTCCAGTGCCTCCATATGTGTGCTCTGTGTTGCACGGGATACTAGCTGGGTTCATGCTAGCCCTGCTGGTCCTGTGGCTGTCTGCTCCTCGATGCTCCTCAAGTACCAGAGCAGGGAGATGGAGAAAAGACCAGCAAAATTTTGCTCAGCTGGATGTCAAGGAACCTGGAATGATAAAGGTGAGGGTCAAACAAAAAGCAATCACGAAACAAGAGGGACAACAAAGCTAAATGTTTTGAGGCAGTTTAGTCACAATCTTTCAGAACTGTTCTGCTTTTATTGCTATTGTATAGGACGGAATAAAATATAGTACATTGCCACGAATTAATAACTTATGGGAACGAGATCCTAGTCCATGGCCACGACTTGTTTAACACAGCGGTAAAATTAGCAAAGCTCCGTAGAGTTAGCCATGTCTCCCTCCTGATTGCGGCTTCGGCTTCAGGGTTACACAAGTGTAGCTCTTCTGTGTCATTCACTAGAATAATCCCACAGTATTGTTTTGTCATTGTGTGCCATAACAAGAAAGCTATTACTTCTTGTTTCTCAGTTCTGAACTTTATTGACGGTCCCTAAATCAACAACCATGTTTCCTAGGAGGGAGAATCCGAGGAGAAGAAGCCTCTAACTCTATGCATCTCTGTTAACTTTACTGCTGTGTTAAACGAGTCATGGCCATGGAATAGGATCTGGTTCTCACGTGTTATTAATTCGTAGCCACGTAATATTTTTTCTTCACCCGTATCACCAGAGGAGCTCCATGTTATAAAAATATTCTTAGTAGCAGACCCTAGTGTTTGGGAAATAACTGTTGCAAACAGTTTTATCGGTGCAGAATACTTTTTTATTCATTCTTGTACTTTTATCAAGTTGTGTCCAACCTCCTAAAAGTTGCAATAAAACATTGATAAGAGCATCGCCGCATGTATTTTATATTCTCAGTCAGAACCATAAAGCCCCGCAGAGTGTGAATTTAGCAATTCTTGGTTCCTCAACCGAGTTATGTAAGCATGTGTACTTGTAGGTGCCAAGCTTGTTGCACAGGAGTGCCTTGTGGCTAAAAGCCACAGCTGTTCCAAAACAGGAGCACTGTGGATATGCTGATACAAGATGATAGAGCCTACAGCAGCCAGGAGAAGGGTAACAGGAGGATGGATATATCTTATCTTGTCTTTCTAACTATGAAAATAAATATATATATACCAAACGTAAGACATTCTTATGCTCTAATTCTCAGGGCTGGATGAATGAGATCAACAGCTATGACCCGGAGATGTACCACGCCACCCTGACCCACTCTGTGTACGTCCGCTTAGAAGGCTCCGTTCTTCGTCTTTCCAAGCCCAACAGGAACATCTTGCGCCGCGCCACGCACAACGAGCCAAAACCCGACGTCACGTACATCAGCCAGAAGATCTACGATCTCGCCGACAGCAGGGTGAGGCGCATTAAGGAGGCGTAGTCAATGCTATTTATTAAAAACATGTTTCTTTATTTTTTTCTACTAATGCATGTCTCTGCACACATAAAGCCGTGAAATGATAAGCATGACAGATCAATAACAGAAAATCCCATTTTCTTCATTTTTATGACTAATTTAAAAATAAACCACAATTTTAAAGCAAATGTGTAAAAATTGAAAGTTGTGTAAGAAAACAAATAATTAAATGCAACTCTTGGTTAAAAACTAGATACAAATTAGGTTTTTCTTTGGTGTTACTTCTAAAAAGTTGTTTACTGGACACCAAGGAAGGAAGAAACTCTCTAACTAGCAGCCCAAGTTCTCATCCCATGTCTGCAAACTGGGAGCTAGGAGGTCTAATGAGATGATGCGAAACAATTCGATTCTCTCTTTCTGATAAGATAAGACTGGGTCATTCTGGGCTTTTAATGCCTTAGGGCTGTTAGACTGTACAACAGGGAGTTGGAGTGAAAAGGCTAAGACAGGGGAAATGTGATTTGCACTGGCAGGACCTATCATTAGTCTAGGAGTGGCAAACAAAAACATCAAGTTGGTTTATGACAAAGAAAATCAAAACTATTCCAGTTAGTACATTTACATGGGCGCAAGTAAATATTCTGATCGGAATAAGCTTAATTGGAACGATATTGTAATTGAATGAGTTCTTTACCGCCATCTGTAATCTGAATGGCACTCAACTAAACCCTTGTCACAGGTCACAGGTGATTCTGATTGTGCATATCTGTTCTACATCAACAAGCCACACCTCCAGCAAACATAATGGCAATAAAACAATTGATCCGTTGCCACATGAAACGTGTAAGTTGATTACACAAAGCGACTCCGCCTCAACCTTGTCAATGATAAACTCGCATTTGCATCCAATCAGGCAATTTTGTGCATGTAAACATAGCTAACGATCTAGTTCAGGGGTCCCCAATACGTCAAGAGGTTTGCGGGTCGATCGCACGGCATTAAATGAAGTAGATTACCGCAACCATCCTTCCGTTTGTTTTTTTATTTACAAGCTGATGCGCATTTAAGCGAGAAAACACATGCTAACTCTATGTTAGCTTTGCGTTAGCCGCCTTCGCAAACTATGGTATCGTGTAGCGAGTCTCCCCCTCTTTTTTAGCTGAAGCGGAGCTCAATTGGTATAATTATAAGGATTTTTAAGGTAGTTGCCAATAGGGGGTCGTCGGTTTCTTAGAATGTTACTCTGGAGGTCACAAGCTTGCAAATCATCCTCCGAAAATCTTAGCATAACAAAAATTTCAGCCTAAGATGTAAAAAGAAGAATGGAAATTCAACTGTGAGAGCAAAACCTTTTACTTGTACCCTCAAATCCAACAGATCTACCTGATGCCCCAGAGTTTGGCTAGGAAGAGAGTTTGGAACAAGAAGTATCCCATTTGCATTGAACTGGCGAAACAGGAGGACTTCATGTCTAAGGCAGAGGGAGAAAGATGTGAAGCCGGGGAGGAGAGAACTACTGGGCTGGGTGAGAAGGTTGAACGAACAGACAAGGCTGACAGAGCTGAAGGTGGCTCATCAGCGGAAGAGCAGAGGAGACCGGCCGCTGGAGGAGGGGATCTGACAATCTACTTGTTCGGGAGGACCGGCCGAGAAAAGGAGGAGTGGTTTCGGAGATTCCTTCAGGCCTCCCAGATGAAGTCGGACGGGAGAGGTTGCAGCCTGTCCGGCGTCTACAAGAGTGGTGAGAGGATATCACTCTCACAGCTCTCTCACGGTGCACGTACGACCCGTACCGTGGAGCATTTTAGATCGTCCGTCTGCAATATAGAGTCGCTATTATTTTGAGCATGTAACTGCACTGCAATCAGATCTGTGTGTAAGCCTCAGTTTAGGGACTAGCAATCCCCCGAACTGAGCGAACAACAGAGTGTGAACGGGTCAGCGGGATTACATGCACAGGGGAGTGTAGCATATTATAGCTTTTGTGTCCTCAGTGAGACATAAGCCTGTAGGGGTTATACCTCATACAAAAACGCAAAACTAGCAGTGTGAAGTCCAGGGATTTAAGCACTACATGTCTGAGTCTGTTGCCCTTGAAGATGATTTAAACAAATGCTTTTTCTGAGCTTGGAATAAATATATTATGCTAATTTGAGCTGCAGTGGATTGTGCACAAGGGATACAAAAGAGATGCTAATCACTCAGGGATTCTGAGAATTTTCCCAGAAACAAAGAAATAATGATGACCAAAGGAATAACGCTTGCTGATGCATAATTAGCATCACAGTTCTCTGCTCTGCTTCCTGTTGTTTCGTATTTCAATCACACTCCCCTCTTCGCCTTCCAGCCTTCTTGTCGGCTCACAGCCGCAGTGCCAGCATCCAGCCAGAAGGAGGCCCGGAGGCGGACAGCAGGGGCAGCAGCCGGGGAAGCCAGGAGGACCTGTCTCCGCCTCGGCACAGAGAGACCCCCGCCTCGGTGAAGCAGAGGATGCTGTTGGACTACAACGTCTACATGGTCAAATACGTGAACCCGCAGGCGCCGCCCGGAAGCCCGAGCGCCGCCGACAGCCCCGGGCACAGTCCCGAGAGCAGCCCCAAAACTAGCAAAAAGGTACGAGTCTGATGGACTCATGCAGAGATGGATGTAACTGGTGATTCTGGCCCACAAATAGAGAATTATTCACCAGTTATTCTCCAGATTTGATAGATGTTCAAAGATGTTTATGAGCTTTATACTATTTCACGTTTTCTACAAATGTAGTCCTGGAAGTTCTTCGCTTGCATCTGTTTTGCCTGAGTTCAGTCAGCTCAGAAGTGGATATATATATGTATATATATATATATTTTTTTTTATTTTATTATTTTTTTCATAACTTTTGTGATCATAAGTCGACTTACAGCTCGTTGAATCAGGCCTTTGTCATGGCCTGAGAGCGTCTGTATGGCTTTAACCGGCACTAAGAAACTTTGAGGAGGGTGGCAGGAACCCTTCCACACTAAACAACTACAAATGTGCTGACTGCTTTACTGCATACTTCACTTCCCCCGTTTCTTATCTCCAACATCATCATCTAAACATTGTTTCACCAAAATTAGATTCATCACTTCATCACTATTCATCCTTCACACAGACACTGGAGACAGAAATCTACTTTAACTAGATCAGGATTTAACCATGCTATACTCTGGGGCTAATGGGAAATGCAGTCCTCTTTCAGACAAAAACACTACCGCTTTTGTCCACACTGGGCCGCCAAAATTGACCAAAACTGAAACTTCTTCAGTGTCGCTTTAAGTTTATAAAGAACACGTTTTAATCTGATTGTTCTAACATTAAATAGTCTCTCTTACAACCAGCTGTTGATAAAGTAAAGACAATCTTTGCAGAGATGCACTATTAGCCTAAAAATAGGGACTAAATCATTGTTCTGGCTACCAAATTCTTACCATTTACTATCTGTAGACTAAATTCAATGACAGAATTGGGTCGATCAGAACTTTCCTGAATTGAATTTTTAAACAGTAAACCCCACTGGTTCGAATGAGGATTTAGAAATGCTATTAAGCTGTTTCGTCTTTGCTTTCTCTAATTGTGTTTCTATTTAAACTGTTTCTTTTTTAACGGTTTTGTTTATTTTGTTAAATAAAGGGCGTATGTCGTTGACCGTAGCTGAGTCGCGCACAACCTGCCCACATTTAAAAAGCGGAGCAGACAATAGGGAGTGCTGGTTTTCTGTGGTAGAAGGATCCGCAGCACAAAACAGAAACACGATCAGATGCAGTTTGATATGCTGGGTTTTACTGATCATCTGTGTGGCAGCATTGTACGATCAAGTGAAAAGCTGATGTGTGCACGGCCTTCAGTTACCCAGGAGCTCAGAGGAGGCAGCAGCCGAGCCCGAGGCCTGGGTCAACGCCTTCCTGGGGAGGATATTCTGGGACTTCCTGCGAGAGAAGTACTGGGCGGATGTTGTTTCCAAGAAGATCCAAATGAAGCTCAGTAAGATCCGGGTGAGTAGCGACGACGTTATGTGAGCCTAACAAGCTGACGGCATTCATACGGAAAAACCTCAACAAGCCTGTTTATCGTCTCTCCATCTCCTACCCTGGGGCTTCAGCTGCCATATGTGATGAATGAGCTGACGCTGACTGAGCTGGATATGGGATTCTCGGTTCCTAAGATCCTCGGGGCCTCCGAACCCTCAGTGGACCACCAAGGTAAGGGAGAGAAAAAAGAACAGATGCTGCGTCTTGAACTTTTGTTTTTTGTTGTTGTTTTTTTACATTTTCTTACAAACTCTGAAATATTATCTTTGACTTTTGTGTAATACTTTCTTATATCAAGGTTTGGCAATTCAAGCTTCATACGGCTGTAGCTCTTGTTTTAGGTCTGGACTTTAAATAGGCCATTCTAAAACATAGTTGTTCATTAATTTAAGCTCTAACTGTTTCAGGTGGTGTATAGTGTATCAGCTGTGAATATATTTCCTACACTAAGCGCCAGAGGGAGCCTTTTTCTCAGTCTACCCCCAAACTCCTCACCTCCATATACATAAAATATGCGTCTGTTCAAGTTGGCCTTTTTAATCTGGTGGGGGTTTATTTTCATTTGTTTTTGATGTTCGAAGCAAGTGTCCTTGTGTGTCGCGAAAGGCTGTAAAAAATGAAATGCATGATTTTTATTATAAAAAGGACCAGAACAGCTTCTTTCGCACGTTTCCGTGTCCTTACATGGCTGGTGGGATCTCTTCTGTCTTTAAACAGTTGTTAACCTCTCACCGATCTCTTATCAAAGACAGATTTGTTATTCTTAATATTCGTTCTGTTGATCTCTGTAGCGTTTCCTTCTGCCTTTATGATTAATGTCTTCATTGCCAGTCTCTCTTATGTTAGAAGTTAACTAAGGATGTTTAGGATATGGTTTTATACCCTAACTTTCGCCATGACAGCTCAGCAGAGTTTCCTGGCTCTTCATGAATCTATTTGTTCACCAATGTTCTCAAACAAACCTCTGTGACCTTCTTTATCCTTTATTTACTAACTAGAGTTCAGTTGGTTGCACTAGACTTGACACAAGTTCTTATTTTGTTGTTTAAATTATCTTCCTCTCGCTGGATTAAATCATACTGCCTGTTTTTGTGCCGTGGAAAGTAAAGCCACAGTAATTCAACTTCACATCTGGGATCCCCCCGATCCGTCACTGAAACACCGACTCCTCCTGCCGTCCTTAGCCGCAGTTATAAGTACTAAGTAGGAGTTTTAAGTGTCTGTATGCACGGGATTAGCAAAGGTCCAAATGTGAAAGAATAACGAAATAAAGGGGAGCGATATAAGTGCAGACGATCTCTTTTGGCGTTCAGGGACTTTCATTTCACCCTCACTTCCACGCCCTCTGCGTCAGTGATTACTGGAGGGATCTCAGGAGAAACCTTTTCTTTAGTTTTTCTATTTGTTCAAATACGGTAACAAACTAAGAAAACCATTAAAACAGGAATAACTAACCCCCCCCTCATCTTCCCAGGTCTTTGGTTTGACCTGCAGGTCTCCTACAGAGGCTCCTTCCTCATGACCCTGGAAACCAAACTGAACCTGGCCCGCCTGGGGAAAGAAGGCGAAGGACTCGGGGAACACGGGAAGGAATGGTGAGATTTTGACTTGCAGTTAGTACATTTGCTCATTTTCAAAGTTATGGCTTTTAAGAGATTTTGACTTCAATGGGTTTTTTTTTTTTTTTTTTTGCTGGGATTTTACGTGATGGACTTACAAAAAAAGTACATAATGATTAAACCCAACTAAAACCTAACGTGCTTTATAATATTCAGACAAAGAAAAATCTATTAAAATGAGTATTTATGTGTATTCCACCAAGTTTGCTCTTGATACTCTGATAAACGCTTATTTAAAATAATTGCTATAGTACCATTATTTGTCTGTATGTTTTTTATTCAAATCAGATAACAGGCCAAAGATCAACCATTTAAACTGTCTGTGAACCTGGTGCTAACTCAGTTAATCTGCACATAAGGTCATATTTGTGTTTTGTACCGTTCCTACTGCCTTAGTGTTGACTCTTCCTCCTCCTCCTCCTCCTCTCTCTGTTCACTAATCACCTCTTACGGACGCCTACGCTTTATGGATTTGTGCAGTGAATGGTGAGTTGGGGAACGGATGCCTACAACTGCCTGTCAACAAAACAATGATGTTTTTCGTTTCTGTTACCTTTGTTTTTATCTTGTTTCGGCTTTTTTTTGTTTTTTTTATTAGACATTTGGGATTTTTCTAAGCATCAGTGGAGTTTTACCTCCTGGAATGTGGAGTCCATTAATCAGAAATGGGTCACGTCCGACACTGTTCTGTGTTGATCTGTCATGGGCCCCGACCTCCAAACAGTCACTGTATGTTTGTGTTCCTCACGAAAGGCCCAGGCCGCGGACGTACTGTCTGGCCGACAGCGACGAGGAGTCATCCAGCGCTGGCTCGTCTGATGAGGAGGATCCCCCTGACCTGCTCAGTGACAAACCGAATCTGCCTGCGTCTGAGGGGTGAGTGTGTATGGACACAAATCTGAAATGAAACGGCTCAGATTGAAGTCAACGAACGTTTTGACGCACTTCAGGTCCGTCTGCCCACTCCGATAAACAGGTCGGGAGGCTTACTGCTGATTTAATGTAACACCCGCTCCCCTCCCCGTCGCCACCGTGGGCGCTGAGTAGCAGGAGATGCAGTTATGAATAAATGATAAACCTGACTCCTGACTCACTCCTCTTCCCTCTTTCCATCTTCGGCCCATGTAGCTACGTGGGAGGCCATCGACCCAGCAAGATCATGCGCTTCGTGGACAAGATCGCCAAGTCCAAGTACTTCCAGAAGGCCACAGAGACAGAGTTCATCAAGAAGAAGATGGAGGAGGTGTCGAACACGCCCATCCTGCTCACCGTGGAGGTGCAGGAGTGCAGGGGGACGCTTGCTGTCAACATCCCACCTCCCCCAACAGACAGGATATGGTATGTTTTAGTGCATGCTAAAAAAAGAAATGGGCAGGAGTCCTGGCTAAAAAAAACTAAAATACATGACTGCGCCCTCTGCTGGACACCTGTAGACATGCATGCTTTCACAAACATGAACCCTAGTGTACTCCGCTTTAAGATTTCACTAAAAAGGGTCAAATTTGACTCTATTTAGAATAAAGATGTTGCTCTACTTAAAGTACTGAAGTATTTAGCTTTAAAAATACTATGGTTTTAAGTAAGAATTAAGTAATCAAACACATCTGCCAAGATCAGTAAATGACTGTATTGATTTCTGAGTTCTTTTACTGATACCATCTATGAGGTACTGGCTTCTATGACCAGACTGCTTCTAAAAGTCTAAACATTTCAGCACACAAGTCCAATAAAAACCTAAATTTGTCAGAGATCATTTCCCCAAATTTCACTTTAATCCATCTGGCAGGATGTCAATTAGTGGTTTGCAGAATCTTGTTGCCAGATTTATTTCACAAAAGGAAAAACAACAAAGCTACACTGATAAGCTTCCTAAGTTATGTGGTGTCAGAATTGTAATATTTGTCTTTGAAATGATTGTTATAAGCTTCCCCCTGAAAGAACAAAAAAAACAACAACAAAAAACATAAAAATCGCGTACAGATACTCAAGAAATGTCCGCAAGTACTCCAGTATTACCGTGACATCCATACATGTGCAGCAAAGGCATTGTTGCTGTTCACTATTGCACTATTATTCACTACTTTGAGTTGGTCATGAAATCCTCTGGAAATACTGAGTTCTGTGGTGAGCATGTGAAAAGAAAAACTGTTTTGTTTGTGACATCTTAACAAAATTACACTGAATAGAAAATCTGATGTGTGCAAGTAATTTGAACATTGCAAACTACACTTTGTGTTAGCAGTTTAAGGTCTTCCAACCATAACATTTTCCTAACAGGTTTGTGGAAAGAAACTTATGTCCTCCTCATCTCCAGGTACGGTTTCCGGAGTCCCCCCCACCTGGAGCTGAAAGCGCGACCCAAACTGGGTGAAAGGGAGGTGACGCTGGGTCACGTGACGGAGTGGATCGAGAAGAAGTTGGACCAGGAGTTCCAGGTAATCAAAATGAATTTTGCCGAGCCTAAAGGTCCAGAAACATAGCTCACAAGGACAAAGACGATGGCTCCTCAGATATTTATGATAAGCATTTAGGTAAAGATTCATTTGTGGCTATCCAAATAGGAGTGTTACAAAGATGTGAGTCTGCATTTACCAACAACCAGGTCAATGATATGCTTAGTGTGTAATTGCAAACTGATGTAAGTCTCTGTAAGCGCCAACATATTTCTACATTTACCTCGGCCTAATTCTCCCTTATGTATCTCCCCTCTAGTAAAACACAGCACTGTGTTGCACATGGTTGTCTGCCTTCCAGTTTATTCATCTTGTTTTCATTGTTTTTTAGACAAAAAAAGACAGGATTGGAAATAGATTGTTCCGTTTTTTTTGTGATTCATGTCAAAAAAAATGTTTTGACACAAATATCCTCCTTTGCCTACAGAAAATATTCGTGATGCCAAACATGGATGACATATGGCTACCCATAATGCACTCTGCCATGGATACGCGCTCAAATGGCAACTTAAACATGACAAACGATGCCTTGAAGGATCCAGAGCCGGAAGAGTCCGAGGTCTGCGATGCCTGAAAGAGGCTGTTCAAAACCTGGAGAGAAAACACAGGAACTGAAGGTGCACCTGCACCCTCTACGGTTATTCTCTCTGTATTTCAGTTCCTTTGTTCCTGTGACAGTTGAGCGGTAAAAAGAAAAAGATTTTAAAAAATCGTGCAAGTAGATGGTAGAATGGAGATGGCTCCTGTTATTCTTAAATCAAAGCAGGAGCAGAAGACAAATGTGACTGTGATTACCGTCTGGTTGGACTTACAGTTCCTGTATCAACGTTCAAGATTCTCTCAGTCTGACGCAACGCGGTACAACGTCAAATACAGCAACCTCCCCAATTACGAAGGTTTAAGTGGACCGAACAAAATTGTCAAAATAACGATTTGTCAAATAATGCAGTTACATATTAATAACACAGAAAATATGAGTGCATTTATTCAGTGGGGGCAAAAAGAAATCTCACAAAATCATTTGTGTAACAAATATTTTTAATATTTTGTCTTTTAAATGTTTTAAAGTTTGTATGTTGATTAAACCTAAAATAGGAGCAAATACCTGAAACATTTGAACATAAGGAACCGTGACAGACGAGGCGGCACACAGACAACAGGATTAGAGGATAGGTAACAAAATCCATGGATAAGCCAGTGGAAAACTGCAACTAATATTGACATTTTGGGTCACATAGGCGTGTGTGACGACCCTTAGAACCCATGTAGTTTTCCACTAGATGTTTTGAGGATGTGTAATTATGTGGATTTTGCTAAAAACTAATGCTTTGGTCTGATTCTCGCAGACAAACACACGAAACAAAGAACGGAAATCTGACAACACAGCGCATGCCCACTGTTAAGCAAGTACGAGGAGGTATGATGCCGTGGGTCCGTCTCCCTTGCAGAGGACGTAAAAACTGGGAATACTTAGAGACATTTTACGATGCCAAAAATGAAAAATCGACTTCTATTGATCGTTATCAGGATAGAGAAAAGTTTAAAGGATGCTTTATAGACTAAAACGGGATTTACACAAATAATGGAAGAGCTGTTTACCCAAACAATAAATGCACCCAAATGAAATACTAAACTTTAACTTTCAGAGTGAAAGAAACAGGAAAAACCAAATACTTTAGTGAATGTTTATGTCCTCACCAGTAAGTGTGGAGTGTTGCTGTAACCCACCATTTGTCAGCAAGAGGAACCATAATAGCTGTGACGTGTAGCTGTACCTAACATGATCGTTGGACAGTGTTCACCTTTTCTGTGAAGTTGCTAAATGAGTGTCTTATTGTTGCTGTAATGAGGAGAAATAGCTAAAACTGTGACCACTGATGAAGACCAAGGGTAAAGAACAGGAAAAAGAAGAATCCCAGTTTACCGAAAGCCAATCACCTACCAAGCGTCCAGTGGATCTAAAAAGTGTACAACAGCGTTATGAAGATTTTGTAACTTTACAAAATTCTCCACTTTTTTGTGTAACATTTAACTGATAATCAGTCAATTCTGCAGGGAGGTAAAGGACAAAATAGGAAAAGCTGTTACAAGCCTTAAAGTTATTCTTCATATGTAATCTTCAATAGACACCCTAATTTTAAATTATTTATTTATTTGTTTTCTTATTTTGCCCCCAAAAATAAATGCAGCAAAGCTCTGAACATGAGCCATTAGGAATGCAAGTTAATCTGAACACAAGTTTCTATTTGCTTATTTATTGTTTCATGCAAATATTATTATGGCTATGATTCATATTCCTCATTGGCTCCGTATCAAACGTTACGTCAGCAGGCGGTGCAGCGCTCGCCTCGTTTGAAGCTCTGCATGGAGTTGTTGAGCTGGGATTTCACTCGCAGATGTCATTAGGTTACATTTGCTTAACACTAAAAAGGCTGAGATAGGAGAACTTTCGTCAGACTCAAGTCCAACAGTCTATCACAACTCATAAATCCCTTTTCAGATGTAAATGCCCCATTAGCTGACCTAGGAGAACCATTCCACCACCTTCAGTTTGAGCTCAATCCTCTCTGTTTCTGAGTGTTTTACCTGAGAGCAAGAGGGGGGAATAAAATCATATATGTAGTTAAATATAACTAGGTTTGTGTTAGAATGATTTGAAACAGCTGAGCCACCAGCGCAGTGATCAGATGATCCTACAAAGAAAATAGCTTCATGAGCTTGAACTGTGTAGAGAGGAAAGACAAGAATATTTATACAATAATGACAAACATGACTGACAAGTCATTTCAGCGCCGTCTCTCCTCCACTGCCCCCCCAGCACGGCTTTGCAGCGCTCGTGGTTTTGGGGGGTGAATGTAAATGTTGTGGGGGGGGGGAGTCTAGCTCACAGAAAAACTGGTTTCAAGATATAATGAAATCTGCAATTTGACGACAGACACTCGTTTGAAACGAGTGAAAACGGACAAATTTGCTGCAATTTCAAACATCTGGCAACAGCTTGTACAGAACTGTGTGTCCTACAGTCCAGGGCAACATATTACTGTTGATGAGCAGTTATTTCCACCAAAGGTTCGCTGTCCCTTTCTGCAGCAAAGCTCAAGCTGGCTTCCAGCTTCCTATTCAGGGAATGGCTAAAGGGCGATTCCGCTCATATTTCGCTACCTTCGGCACATTTATTCTTCTCTAGATAAAAAAACAAATACAAAACATAAGCACTTCAAACCTGGACTGGATTGTTCTAAAGAGATTGCAGAAATTACCCTAACCTAAGTAGAACAGGGAGGATTCCCATTCCAGGCTGGTGATAGTAGTTTTGGAAAATATGGCGTACATTGGTTTTATTGATATGGTCGGATATAAAATGAACTTCAGGGTTTAACTACGTTTTTGAACTCCATGCAGGGTGAGGCAGAAAGACGAGAGTGAGGAAGGATTTTCTCTTTGTATTTTAGCACATTTTACCTGCTGTAGTTTAGCTGGTTTAGGATGCAATTCAATAATGAAAGTTATTTTTAATTTAGAATAGAAATGGTGGGAAGTGTGTCCCCAAGGTGTGATGCTCTTAAAATAATGAATTAATTAACATAGCCTTATTAGGTGCCCTGATATCTTACCCCTCTCTCTCAAACCTAGTAACGTCCCTGCTTGCAAGGAATTAACAAGATTTAAAACAGTCTAGGACGAATGAATGGTATTAGTATGAAAGTCAGTAGTAAATTTGGCCCACGTGAAATTTTTGTACGCAGGCTAGGACGTTTATTTTCCTTGTATAGAGCATCAGCCAAAATCTCAAAAGCTCACTCCTAGTTTTAGTTGAGGCAGCATTTAGGTCTGGAGTTGAAGCAGATGATATCACATGGATTTGACATGTCAGTCTTGATTCATGCATCCACAATAAAAAACAAAAAGAATAATTTAACCATGTAAAATTGCACTTGTTGGAGAAATCAGTTATGCTGTAGCTCAATGAAAAGCTGCATCAACATAGTTTATGCTCCTGTAGGTATTCTTTTGTTTCAGTGGAATCACTAATGGAAAAAATTATTTTAGTTGATGAAAAAACAAAAATGTTGAAAATAACCAGAGATGTGTATTTTTAGATCCACTGAACCTTTCATACCATCAACTTTCATCACCCGATCCCATTGCTGCCTGGTGCACGTATGCAAACTGATCAAAGGTTCATAAGTGGTTTCATACGTGGTCCAACAAAATCCATCATGGCCACCATGCTGTCGTACAGCATGTGTGGTTTTTGTACTGTGAGGTAGACGGTAGAGCCTTGTATGAAATTAAGCAAACGTTAAGCTCAACCTCTGCTGGTATCCTGAATGTATAAATAACAGGTAATCCTTTGTCTCTCCAGAGAGACATTTAATTGCTGAAAACTACGTCCGCAGCTGACTAGAAGTAATAATTTTCTATCTGTATTGCCAAAGGGAACATTGGTGTTTAAACGTTTTAAACCATTCTGCTGGAAATGAGGATGAATCCCAAAGTGAGGCTCTCTGTGCAGGAAACTGGAAACCTCAGACGCAGCAGCTCATGGATCTGGGTTTTCTAGGTGTAATAATTTTTTATTTCACATAAACAGCATTCTGGATATTAGCCATATTATTTAATGTTGTCTGCGCTCATACAGCTGAAGAACGCCGTTTCGTTCACCTGTTTATTTGCTGTTCTGTTACTGGTCTTGGAAGAAGTGACGCCGCCGATATTCTACAATCCACAGGAACTTCTCCTGTCTGCTTCAGAGGTGGCGTTTATGTATTTGTATGTTCAGATAGGGGTGCGTTGGCTAACATATGAGGCAGAAAGTGCCTTTGAGATAATCAAACATTCCTTCATAATGAGCCACCTTGTTTCTCGCATCGGTTCCTGAACTGTACTTGTGCCATCGCTGTCTGTTGTTTATTAACCTTTCTTTGCCGTTCATTTGCACAGTGACGAAGTTATTGGCCTATTCTGTTTTGTGATATTGCGAAAATGTTACTGCTCTGTTTATTGTGGATAAATAAAATAGTTTACTTGAAAAGAAAACGAGGTCTTGGTTTTCGCCAAAAAATTAAAAAGCATGATTCATTGCAGTCGTGTTTGGGCAGCAAGTTCTTCTCGCCACAAATGATTCATGTGAACACAAGTAAAGGATTAAAAAGAGGAATCGAATTGATTCTCTTAAGACTACAAAACTAAATTATCCATAAAAATCATCTTCAGAAATGTTGTGATGACTTAAAAATTAAATGCAATACTTGTGTGGTATAAAATGTTACTTGATGCTTTAATTTCCTACGAACTGATAAGACGTTGGTATTAGTGGACATGGCATAACTGTCCAACATGTACATCACTGATTCTTACACAAGGATTAACATTTCTTGTTTGGATGAACCTTAAATAACTCAAGAACAACCCATATGAAACCTTATTTGTGATCAAGAAGCTTCCAGATGGAAATAGGACCACTCATCTGAGGAAACCTTATTATCAGAAGCCTAATTTTGGGATTTCAAATTAGGTCTGCGTGATTTTAACCAGGTGGTTTAATGAAAATTCACAACAAATTCAACCATGTCCATCCAGATTTTAATTATCATTGCGGTCATTTGCTGCTTTACACCCAGCTAAGAGAACTGTTTAAATCTCAGGATAAGTAGATAACAGTGTGTGGATGTACACCTTAAAATGAAATATTCCATCTCCAAATCTAATCTTACAGGTCTAAAAACATTCGGACATGGTCGGTGAAACTTTCTGCCAAGCTTTCATTGCCTTGGCAATTAAAAACTAAACTAAATCATAAATATATATTAATGCAATTGAGCCATTACTTATCTCAACTATCAGAACAAACACTGAATTCTGTATCGTAGTTGTGCAGGCCATGAATTTACATTTGTGTCTTGCTTTAAAAGAGTATCCTAGAAGAAAAACCCAAGAAACTCCAGTTATGACAAGACTTCATTTAATCTAGCACTCATGTTGACCAGTGGAATAAACACAGGAAAGGAGCCATCCCAGTTCAACAAGTGCAAAAAAATAAATAAATAAAAAACCATGAATGTTTAAATAAATCACATTCAGACAAAGGTAGGTAGAGCTGTTTATTTTGTTATAAACATACCTTACTCACAATAAGTTAGGGATATTTGGCTTTCGGGTGAAATTTGTGGGAAATGTAGGTCATGGGTTTGAATCCAGCGTGGGTCCTTAGGCAAGACCCTTTGCGCTCCTGCCTACCTGGCGCCTAGAAAATGGCTGCATGGGTGTGGTTTACACCGAAAACACGGGATCAAGAAAGTATACATTATTAGTACTCACTCCTCCGGGATGAACAGGTAGTGACAATAAGAGAGCAAACTCATAATTAAGTCAGAAAAAAGGAAAAGCTTATATATAATCTTGATTAAAATGTAAAAATGTGGATCTTTATAAAATAGTTTTTAACCCAACACAGGTATCCATAAATGCAATGACTAAAACAAAAGGACTGACCAGGGCTGTGGCAAAGATTAAGAATTGCCAAATAGAAGAGATCCAAGAGAATTTAAGTTATTGAAGCAATATGAACAAAAAAATAAATAATCCTGTGTCAAAAACATGAAGCTATTGAAGTGATTATTAACTTCATGCATGTTTTACAGTGAGAGAGGAGCTTCACATGCAACTTTATCATTTTGAATCTGACTTAATGATCCAACATTTGCCAGTTTATATTTATTTTTTTATTCTGCACTTATTCTTGTGTTAGTACAATAGAATATTCCAGTCCAGGTGTGAATAGTGTATATTGTGTAGTTATGGAGCTGGAAGCTTAAGTGTGATGCAGAACCTAAAAAAGGGCTGAAACAGTGCCTTTTTTTATGTTTCACTAAGCAGAGAAAGGTTTCACAAATGGGATTTAAATATTCTGCAATCTCTCTCTAGTTTTTTTTATCTAGAGAAGAATATTTGAAAATTTGAGCGTAATCGCCCTTTAGCCAACTTCAGCTTCGTGCATGATTGAAAGATTCATCAGCCAATGGTGACACCGTCAGATGAGTCCCAAAATTCACCGCAGCAGAGTTTCACAAAGGAGAAACGGGTTTCTAGTCACATTCAGCGATTCGTGTGACCTGTAGAAGATTACAAGTAGAAATACAAGTTATTTGTGAACCAGAATGTGTTTATTTCCAAATTGATATTACAAATTTGCATAAAAAATATGTTTGTGAAACAGAACATTTGCATTTCTGAATCTGAAACAAGTGTGAACCAGAGCATAAGATAAGATAAGAGACTTTAATGATCCCAGAGGAAATTGTGGGTTACAGAGTATCAATTATCACACTCATCTCACATACAACACAGTACAGCACACCATCAACATATAACAATAACCACACTACTATTTATCCATGTGCATTTGTGAGTTCATTCTTTTTGAGACTAATCTAGCCTCATATTTTTTATACTTGTATATATTACTTACCATGTTATTCCTGGATTTTGTGTGGTTCCACGTGCTGCAAACATATGGATCATAATGAGCGTTTGTTGGCACAGAAACCAGATTAGAGCGTTTTAATAGTAGAGACATGTCAGATAATAAAGATGACTTCATGAATAAATCAGAAGTCTAACACGCAGAAGTATCATCACTCATAAATGACCCTGAGATCAATTATTTAGAGACACTTACCTTCACGTGCTGCGGCCTACCATCACTGCTGCCACGTGAGCTCCTCCTGCTTATGTTCCAAATGCGCACATTTCATTCGTTTAGGCTAAATTCAGGCTATATCTCTCCCACTGTCAAACATTAATGTTTAAAACGGACAAAACAACGAGTATAAGTTTGGATTTTAACAGCTAAAGTTTTAGCTTAGAGCGCAGACGGAGAGCGCGCGACCTCGCGGAATAAGAGTCTGGCCCCGGAAGTGAATGGTGCGGTCTCTTTAAGAGCACTTCCGGTTGGCCGAGGCGTTGTTTTGATTGGCTGAGAGGCCTCCGTTCGCCCCTCCCCCCTCCCCCTAGTCTCCTGTGGATATGAATCCAAAAGTCCAACCTCCGCTGTGCTCATTTCAGGAAGAAGCATCTCTGTCGACCCAGTCCGTCTGTGGAGGTCGGAACCGAGTTTTCCATGTAGGGTCCGGTCATCCCGAACCACCCAGCTTGTCTGTCCCGGTTCGAGCCCCGATGCTACCATGGGCTGGCCAGTTAGGACTCAGGCTCTGCTGTGCTGCGTCGTAGCCTTGCTCCTCTACGATGCTCCCCAGCAAAAGGTAAGAAAGATCACCTGGTGGGATTAGATTATGATTCATAGTGGGGGTCTATCTTTTAAAGACCGTGGCTGTGGTTTAAAGGAGCTGAAACTCGCTCCATATGCTGCGTGTTGACGTTGGCTAGCTAAAGACGACGGTTGGCTAGCTAAAGACGACCGTTGGCTAGCTAAAGACGACCGTTGGCTAGCTAAAGACGAACGTTAGCTAGCTAACCCCAAAGTTTTCATTTTGATTGGATTTAGAGGCTAAAATCAGGTCGTCTGAAACTGTCCTAGATACGTTTGTTTGGTTTAATCAGCCTGGTCTCTGAAAATGACAGGAAAACACGTGTTGTTGTTGTGTCCTAAACGTTGAGATCTGCAGTGTTGGGTTGTAGTTTATTCTAGTGGCTGCTAAGGCTTTTTATTAGGAACATATCATTTATTTCCTGTCCTAATCTTACTTTTTAATCACTAATGCCCCCCCCCCCAAGGTCAGGATGCTATGATTTATTTTGATAACAAATACAAGGTTTTGTTTACATAGTAGACTGTAGTTTCAATATCACTGGATGCTGTGACCCTCAGCTAATCCAAACATTGGATATGAAAAGTCTATCGCCTACATTTACAGTAACACCATGTTAAAGAAAGTTTTTTTATTATTGCTCCCTAATTTCTGGAATAACATTAATCCTGCAGTGATCGCTGTGATGTTTCACATACTTATAATATAAAAACGTTGGTTTTACACATTCCAATGAGTGTCTGGAA
>JAVLVB010000265.1:86321-97705 GCA_032876305.1 Orestias chungarensis
ATATATATATATATATATATATATATATATATATATATATATATATATATATATATATATATATATATATACATATATATATATACATATATATATACATATATATATACATATATATAATTTATTTATATGTATTTAATAATATGTTTAAAAAGTGATATATTGTGAGTCCTTAACTATAATGTAATAATAATGCATCTACACCAGAAACTGAGATTATTAAAATTTATATTTTCATCTACATTCAGGTACAATTATTTGAATTCTTAATTTTTTCTTCTTTTATTCCAAATTTATACAGCTGCCAATAACCCATAAAAAGTCTGTTTCTTCTTTGATTCAAAAAATTAAACCAGCAGCTCAGACCTTAATGTTAACAGATGATCATTACCTGCCAAGAAAACCTCAAACTCAATATGTCCTAAATGTGTAATTACATATTTCTAAATAATGAACATAAACATTACAAAAGCAACTACACACTACAGCCTAATTTACATTTATATACATCTTGGTTTGATTACCCGTCAATATTGTGAAGTATTGAATCTTGACTAAACGAGATTGACCTGGTTAAAAGCGCCAACACCGATTCCCTTTACTGCTGTGCGAGGAAACCACCTCAGTTTAGAAGCAGATTAGAGTGGTTTTATAATCCCTCATCACGTCTCAAGTTCTTCTCTTAGTCTGCTGGAGTGAGGTTGTGGTGTGGGTGACTAATGATAGGCCAGCTTTAGGTTGGGAGAGATGTAAGAGAGGGAAGTCGTTCCTACCCACCTATGCCTGAATTTCAGTCTCTTTCTGAACTGGAACGGCCCTTTGTGTACTGATTCCGCTGGTAAAAACAAAGTCGACATGAAATTGCTCTTTACATCGGTATTTTCTGTCCTCTTCACAGCCAACGCATCTCTAAAAGCAGCTGGTTTTCCTTCGACAGCATGACTCAGTTGTGGCTGATCGGTTTCTCCCTATGATGCGTATTTTATTTGTCCAAATCTGAGTTTAGTGGTTGACAGCCATTATAAACGTATACGTTTATCTGATCGCTGGAAAGTGAACGCGGTCTCTGCTATTTATCTTTTTGAATTTCCCATTTCATAAAGTACAAAAAATGAGAATCATGGCTGTGCTTGAACTAAGGCCCTGAAGTTCATTACAAGTTTCCAAACAACATAGCATTCTCCTTTCTTCTAATTGTTGCAGAGCCTGGAGGAGAAATTGTTTTGCACGTTGTTTAGTTTGAAACTTCACGCACCTCGTTTAGTCGAAGCTGCTTCCACTTTCCACTTCCCATTGCACATAATCAAATGTGTGAAAAAAAAAACATTTTTCTTGGTTCCTGTGTCGGTTCCGTCTCCGCGTAGCTGCAAGCTGCAAAAAAACAAACAAAAAACTGCGAGGTAATTGGTTGTGCGAGTAAGGCACCTGAGTGTTTTTTGTCATGTTTGACCACATGGCTGCTGCTCGTGTGTGTGTGTGTGTGTGTGTGTGTGTGTGTGTGTGTGTGTGTGTGTGTGTGTGTGTGTGTGTGTGTGTGTGTGTGTGTGTGTGTGTGTGTGTGTGTGTGTGTGTGTGTGTGCGTGCACCTGTTCTTTTTAAAGTGTTTGTTTAAACACGAGAAGAGAGAGCCGCCTGTTCTAAGTGGGTCTGCGTTCGCCTCGACTTGCCAAGCGAGTGGGACGCGAGGCGCCGTGACCCGTTACTGACCGGTGCCGGCGACAACACACGAGCATCTGACGCTCTTTGAAGCTGACCACGGTGCCAAAAGGTGGAAAAGAATAAATAAATTAGATCCTGGAACAGGGGCCAAGAGTTTTTGGTACCCAGTCCCTGCAGGCTTGCGCAACCCTTATTTTGCAATGCTGTTTCTGTGTAACGCACAAAATGAGGAAATGTAAGGGCGTGGATTTGTTCTAACCGTTGCTTTAATCAGGCCGTTGTGAATCACATTCACTCTGACCGGAGAAAAGGACGTCCCGGGAAGCCTTCATCAGTAAATTGTGGGAAGCATGCAAAACCAGAGGGCCACCAGATATTTGCTTGTGAAACCAAGAAAGCTGTTGTGGGGGTTATGAGAGGAGGAGTTTATGCGCCGCCTGAGTTAGAAGCCCAGTGGGAACAGTAGCAGGTGTTTATTATAGACATGCTGGTAAAAGATGCAAGAAACAGAGGAGGCGAGATCCTGGTGCAGCTTAAACCCTGCGAGTAATTCTCAGCCACCCATAACATGATGGCGTGTCTAGACAATAAAGCTGCCGACACAACGTGCTTTAAACCTTTTTTTCGCATGGTTCAATCAGGTGATCAAGCTTCTGTGACAAGTCGAGAGATTTTGATAGTCAGTCGTGCTGGTGTGCAGCGTGTCATCCTGTTTTTATTCCTCAGTCTGTCCAGTTTCTCTGAGAAGTTTGTCTCAGCTATCCAGGAGGATCTTTCGGGGTGTTTCTCCTTGACTCGGGTCAGGGCTGCTGCGGTTTAACTAGGAAATGAGCACAGCCTGTTAGATTTCCTGTGAAGTTTCCAAAGAGGTTGCTACCAGAATCAAAAACACTACTGTTTATTTTAGTTTTATTATTTTTATGCACACCGTTCCCGGAGAACGCAGCCTCATAAGAAACCTTTTCATGTGAAACTGCCCCTCCCACACCTGCTGCTGCTTAAATATCGCTAGTAACGATAACCTCATTAAGACGCCGCAGAGACCTAAGGAGCTCCACTCATAACTCCTTAAAAAAAATAAAGAAATGCTAAAAACGTGAGAAAGTAATAGCCGAGCGACATTGACTTGACCTTAATGCAGGCGCACATGTTGTCACCCTGATGCTGCGAGTTTAGATAGCAGGATGCATGCGTACACACATCTGCAGCTCCAGAAACAGACATCCTGTCAGTGTCTTTTTGTTTTCCTGAATTACACGATGATCGCAGATTTCTACTGCTTCATGTTGTGTGTGTTTTTTGCAGGGCTTTTGCAGCGCCAGCACAGTTGCCCTTCCTGAAAGCCTGCTTTTTGTGTCCACCCTGGATGGAAACCTGCACGCCGTTAGCAAAAAGTCAGGCTCTATCAAATGGACCCTGAAAGAAGGTAAGAGGAGATGAGCAGTGTCAAGTTAGGGCCGTTTCAATGCTCCATTGTCTACAGTGGGATCCGCGTTTGTCTTTGTCAGTGTGCAGGCTTATTTGGAATAAAGTAATGAGGGTTTGGATCCGGAGAAATTGCGCAAAGTGAGGTCGGCGTTCGCTTTATTCGGCTGTCTCTCCCATGATCCTCTGGTCTAGCCAGTGTGATTAAGATTTCCTAATGGTTTAAACACCTGAAACCTAAAAGCAAAGATAGTTTTTCCATAATTGTACTAGTTGTGTTGTCTTTAGAAGAGGCTGTTCGTTCAGGTCCTCTGTGCCATGGAAAGTGAGTAATTATTAACAGAGAGGGAGGGAAATGCTGCCTCTAATCAAGGTCTGAGTGAGCCAGGATCAGCGGGTTTACTGTAGTCACCTGTGTTTGTGCCGTGCACCAAGAGAACCATGTTAAGGCCCTAAATGCTCTGGAGTTGCACTTGATAAGGAGGCTTGGAAAACTTTGTGGTTTTTTCTTCTACTCTCAATTTTAAGCACGTTTTCTCCTTTTTTTCTGTTGTCGAAACACATTTATTTCAAGCATGATTAGACTTTTCTTGTCTTGAGCTAAAACCCAGTTACATGTTCTCTGGTTAAGCGCTGCCCGGATCTACTCCATAACCGAATCTGCGACTGTGAGGCCGAGGTTGCCTTCCCCCGCATCGTCTGTTTTCCTGGAAAATCTGCTGAATATTAAATCTGAGCGCACCTGTTGCTTTTCATTCAGACACAACATTCAGACACCTTTGTTGCCACCGAACAGTGCGGTTAACGCCGTTGGCGTGGCAAACATGTATTTATATCTCAGGCAGTCCGATCTAACCCCACCTCTGTATAAGTAAGACATAACGCTCGGTTTTCCAACGTCCTATTCAGTTACTGTGCTGAAGGCTAATGTTTATGGATTAAACCGGTTCTTTACCTTCTTTGGATTACCCCACACCCAACCCATGCCCGTGTTTGACACCTTACTGCTCCACCTGTTCCACACCCAGATTTTTCACACTGGTGGGAGTTTGTGTGTTTGTCTGTTTGCAACAGACGCTTCAGGTTTGGAGGCTTTGACTAGTTTGATGACTTTGTTTGAAGATGAAAGAAATCGAGTGATAGCTTTTCCTACTAAGACTACGGAGGGGTAGCATTTTTCATTTAGATTTTATTTTCAGTATTTCAATTGAAATCAAATCTGTTGGTTGGTTATTAAATGGCACGATCACATGGAGTCGCCTAATTTGTTGACAGAAAGCTGTTCCTGACTTTTATCTTTGCCCTGCATGTTTGCCACGCACGTTTCATTTGGACTTTGTGTCCTCTGGGGCCCCGGCGTCTTCGCTGCCATGCGTTTTCCTCCGCCGGATGATATTCCTGTCAGTCCTGACTATCATCTTTGTCTCCTTTTTGTCTCCTCACAGATCCAGTTCTTCAGGTCCCCACACATGTAGCAGAGTAAGCAGCAAAGTTATCCTTTCCTTTCGTTGTACACATACAGTTCTTTTGCAAAACGGGTTTCACACGCCTTGAATGTGCTCGTTTCTCAAGGTTTGTCACCACAAACATGTACACAAGATAGTCAGCATTTCAATAAAATACAGTGTAAACCAGTGGCCTTTAAAATGACTATAAGAGTCCATCTCAATATGTGGCATAAACTAAATTAAGGCCGGGCACTGGGCAGAACAAAACACACTAAACAAGCAAGCAAAGCTGCGTTTCATTTATTCTTCTTGTGTTTGAATGTCTAGACCCGGATCTAAATTTATGTTTGTAGCTATTCATCCAATCTGACTCAGCTTCTACTATGTCCACATTTTCTTTATTTTATTCTTGCTAGACTTTCTATTCTCTATGCAAAATGCTCGTTGCAACCAGTCGGGCTCGACTAGCAGCTTAAGCAGGAACTTGTTCTCGCTGTTCTTTATTTTATTTTTTATTATTATTTTCTCACCAGACCGGCGTTTCTGCCGGACCCCAACGACGGCAGCCTGTACTCTCTGGGAGGCAAGAACAACGAAGGCCTCACGGTTCGTTTTAATCTTCGAGTCGCCTCTCAGTTCCCTGTTCTGTGGAAAAATAGCAGAACATTGTCATTACGATTCTGCAGCTGCGGTGGTTTTGTCTCTTGTAGTATCTCAAAACAATCAACTTCATCTGAGGGTGTTTTTTTTTTTTGTTGCTTGATTGATCGAACAGAAATTGCCTTTCACCATCCCCGAGTTGGTGCAAGCCTCCCCGTGTCGCAGCTCTGATGGAATCCTCTACATGGGTAAGACTCATTCATAAATGGCTCTAGTAGATCCTGCCTGCGTTCATCACCTCACCCTAGAGGAGTTTGGGTTATTTGGTTCCACCAGAACGCATAACTTCGTCGTCTGGTACAACTAAATTCGTTTCTGAGCGCTAACCGCACTAGCCAGTCACATTTTGCTGTTCCCCACCTGTGAAGGCCAAACATTTATTCAAAATGCTGCGTAAGATAAGAACGCAAAACTTTCACCGACTAGTTATCGTAACTGTAGAGCGATAAAGTGAACTGTTGCATGGTAATTTGAATAACTGTAGCTTAAAGCGTTTCACGTTTTGTCGCGTCACAACCACAAACCTTAAAGCGTTTCGTTTTTAATTTTGTGCTACAGACCAAGAGTAATCCCCTGTGCCGTTTGTACAGACATTGTTGCCTCCACAATCTCTGCGAGATTTAGGCTCGGACTTTGACTGAGCCGTTCTCATACATGCATGTGTTTTGATCTAAGCTGGTGGTGTCGAACTCCCCTCGGCGATAGCCGGTGTCCTGCAGGTTTTAGATGTGATGTTCTCCCGACATGCCTAAACGTCCTCACTAGTGTGCATGCGTGCTCTACAGAAGTCTGCTGCTGAGCTAACCTCACAGCCATGGACGCTGAGGTACGTCCAGGGGTTGCTGGACTTTTAAGACCACTGATCTGAACCATTTTATCCTGCCATCGATTTTACTATCAGCTTTTTTTCCTTTAGGTTTTCTAACCTGGCTGTAAACCTCTCCACAAATACTTCCCTGACCTGTCTGTTGTTCAGCTGTTAACTCGGGTGGCATCCTTGCGCTTTATCAAATGGGATTTATGAATCCAGTTGCTTACAATGACTTTTATTTAGATACGTCAGACTAAATGGGAATGAAAACAATCCTTCGACAAACTCTAACCTTCGAATTCACAACTATAGTGACGCGAGCAGTTTTGAGCTGAAATCACGCCAGTGATCAGTTTCCCTCTGTGTGTTTGTCTATGTGCTCCCCTGCAGGTAAAAAGCAGGACTTATGGTATGTGGTGGATTTGCTAACGGGTGAAAAGCAGCAAACTCTGACGTCCTCCTTTGCTGAGATGCTCTGTCCGTCCTCATCGCTTCTCTATCTGGGACGCACGGGTAAAAACAAAACGAGCTCATCTAACCACCAACACCAAAGATTTAATGTAGTTTATCAGAAAGCTTTTATTTATTCACTGTTCCGAACCATCACCTCCCTAATACTTATTTACTTTAAAGTAAATCAAACACAATTTAGCTTTGCAGCCTCACCGACACCCTGCTGTGCGTTCTGCTCACATAACCAAGCACGTTTTCTGGCCTCGTTAGAGTACACCATCACCATGTACGACACAAAGAACCGAGAGCTGCGCTGGAACGCCACCTATTCCGACTACGCCTCCACCCTCCCAGACGACGATGTCAAATACAGTAAGATTTCCCCAAAAGCAGTTTCTTCACGTTCTGATGCGCTACGGACCGTTAAGCCGCATCACTTTAGCTCCTTCCTTTTACAGAAATGGCTCATTTCGTGTCCAACGGCGACGGCCTGGTGGTGACCATCGACAGCGAGACGGGTGACATCCAGTGGGTGCAGAACTACAACTCTCCGGTGGTGGCCATGTACATCTGGCAGCGGGAGGCTCTCCGCAAGGTTCCCCACACCAACGTGGCCGTGGAAACGCTGCGGTACCTCACTTTCATGTCCGGAGGGGTCGGACGGATAACGCAGTGGAAATATCCGTTTCCGAAGGAGAAGAAACCCAAAAACAAATTTATGTGAGTAATCATTTGCCACAATTTACCCCCATCTATGCAATGGATAAAGAAACTCACTTGCGAACAAACAGTATTGATGATTTTTTATTTAAAACGCATGTTTTTAATACAAAAATGTTTCATAGACCCTAACTTTCAAAATATGCAGGGATAAAAGCATAAGTGCTCCCAGTGGCCTCTACTTAGAAAAAAGGCTTTGAGATGAAACAACTAATCAATTTAATCGATTAAAATCTATTATTAAATTAGTTGACAGCTAATTTAGTCGTTGATTAGTCGCTTAATATGTTTTACCGTAAGCATCTATTTTTAACAATCTGTTATATCTGCGGTCAGTAGGTGGCAGTAATGAGCTACCTAACGCTGTGATCTACCAGTGGAGCAGTAGAAGAAGAAATCAGCCAATCGTTAGCCTTGTTTTGCTAGCGCATGGCTCATAAACACGTTTGCCCTGAGCAAGATGGCGGAGCAGGAAAATGTAGGAAAGTCTTCTCCAAGTTAACATCTGAGACCAAAACATGTCTGAGTTGAAGCAGGAGAGGAAGAACCAGCGCGGTAAAATCAGCTAATAAGAAAATAAAGGCGCTAAATACTGTTAATGAATTCAGTTCATATTCATTTAGAGTTATTTTACAGTTATGGTCGTTTCTTCCTTTAAACCATGTCAAATAAATTGCAGTGAACAGCAAACGTTTCTTATCTTTCCTTCTTTCTTAACGAAAATTAGTTTTTAATACCTTATATGGGAAAGTAAAGGCTAAATAAAATAAATAATAAGCAATTAGTCGTAAAAATAATCGACGGATCCATCGATTATGAAAATAATCGTTAGTTGCAGCCCTGAAGTCCTTATGTGGAAATCAAGCTCCTGTCTGGAGGAAAAACTAGAAAGTAAAACCAGGATTTACATTGTTCTTCTGTGAATAGCTCAGTGCTGGTGTTTGTCTTGACCAGACTTTACACTTATCGCCGCTTAGTTTTAGCATCAATTATGTTCAAGTGTTTTAACTTTTTTTAATTGTCCTTCTCTAGGGCGACTTTATACGTGGGCAAATACTCTACCAGCCTGTATGCGTCGCCCTCTCTGGTGCATGATGGAGTCACAGTGGTGGTGAGCACATGAACTGTAGATTTAACCAAGGTTTTTTTTGTTTGTTTTGTAGTTATTAAACCTTAATCATTTGGAAGTAGATATGTGATAACAGTTTGTCTGCAGCCTCGTGGAAGCACCTTCCCCCTGCTGGAAGGCCCTGACAGCCAGGAGACAAAGGAAGATAAGGAGTGTGTGATCACGCCCAGCACGAGTGTGAAATTTAACGCCGGCCTTCGACAGCGAAACCGGATCAACTTCATGAGGAACTATCTGCTTCTCATCGGTACCTGACATAAAAAATTTAACAGCTATTAACAGTGTTTATGTTAATATTTGGTCTTGGAGCTGACCCAAGAAGAAGACTTTTGTGTCTTTATATGGTGGCTTAAAAATCCACTTTACCAAAGAGATTTTTAACGTCTCCACTTAAAACCAGAGACGCCACATTTTCCAAAAACTTGGAAATGTTATGTTTGCAGTTTAATGTGACCTGCCATCTACTGGGTGACTGGTGGAACTACACATATTGTCTCTTTTTTTAAGATAATATTTAAAACGTTTAACAGATTAATGCTCTGAGTATGAAATCTGTTTTTCAAATCCATGCAGCCACTGAATATCATTAAGTCCCCCCATAAAAACCCGGGCAAAAATCCTTGATTCTGCAGCAAACTCACCCAGTTTTCTGCAATGAAAAGTGTGAAAAACTTGACAATTGTCGTTTCCAAATGTAGGGAGATTAAACATGCTTCTCACACATATACTAAGCAGCAAACATGACATAACATTTTACATTTAAGCGTACGAGTACCTGGTAATGTCTGGAAAAGTTCTGGAAAGTAGGCAGTATTAGCATAGTCAGTATTTTACCATTTTTATTTAGTAATCAAAGTGTTCTGCACACAAACTGTGTCTTACTCTTATTATTTCTCAAGGACATTCCTGATGGCAAAAAAATATTTACAGTGCCATTAGTCTTGTTTTACCATCTTCACAGCATAAAGCTTATTACAGAAAATGGAAAAAAAATCTAGATTTTTTTTTTTTGCTGCAATTCTTCCTGTTTTTCTTTGATGAAAATGCCAGAAATTGTCAAAAACTGCACAAATGTGCGAATATGCAGAAAAGCTGGAAAAACCTGTAAATTGTTGTTTCCAAATGTAGGAGAAAAGTAAGAAAATAATCAATTATTTCAACGTTCTATCAAAAAATGCAGGATCAGTAAAATTATGCAACCCTGCATATTCTGTGCCCTGTCCTTGATTTTTGGAGGATTTTCTGCGATTGCAGAATTACGATTTTCTGGAGGGACTGATCATCGTTCAATGTTCACTTGTCTTTGTCTTTTCCATTATATGTTTGTATGTGTAACTTTAACATGGGATTTTACACTGAGCCCAGGCCAGCAGAGATTCTGATTATGTGATAAAGTGGCATCAAATACCAAAGCCTCACATTATTGGCTCTGACTTCATAAAACTGAGATGAATAAGAATTTACGTTTTTTTGTAAGCATGAATTTCTACCTACTCCTTTTAAAACTGAAACTTTGTGGGTTTAAAAAGATTTTCAATCATCAAGTCTGGCCAAAACAAAGCAAATATGGGGACCGGCAGTTTTTTTTTTTTACTGCAGTCAAAGAAAGCAGCAATTGGAGATGATGTATGATGATGAATGGCTTAAAGGCTGCCTTACTCATTCCCATGTGAGAGTTTGCCTTCTCTAATGTTGACAGCGCCATAATAACAGACATGTTGAGAGGGGTGGTGACTCCGCTCCTAAAACTGGTTTCCTTTTAAAAATAAAAAAGTCACTGTGGTTTAGTTGGAGCTGCTTCTCTCGCCGGATCCTTTGTTCGCTGAGCTTTATCTTTCCTGTGTTTTCAGGTCATCATGAAACGCCGCTCGAGGCTCACACCAAGATCCTGGAAGCCTTCCCTGAAAACTTCCCCCGTAACCAAGGCAACGTCATCCCGCCTACCACAGACCAGAAAGGAGAAGAGGTCCGCGCCGTCTCGTGTGCAACCCTCTGTGTTCGCGTGTGTGTGTGTCTTCGCCAACCCTTGCTCCCGCTCCTCTGTACTGCAGAAGGTGAACGACAGCGGAATGAATGACGGGCAGCCTTCGACCTCCATCCAGGAACCGAGAGCCAGCAGCCGCGCGGCACGATCGGAGGCCCCCGTGGACTCCATGCTCAAAGACATGGCCACCATCATCTTCTCCACGTTCCTTCTCGCCGGCTGGCTGGCTTTTGTTATCATTTACCCCAAGGTACAAAAACCACCGATTTGGAAGTGAAGATTGTATATCTGTATAGATTTATTCATCTATTGGACACCTTTTTAATGTGTTTTTTCTTCTTTCTTACCACAGAGCGTGCACAAGCAGCAGCAGCTGCAGCACCAGGAGTTTCAGAGGCAGATGGAGGAACGGCTGGAGCTCCTCCAGAAGCAGCAGCCCTTCTCCCCTGCAGACGTGGGCTTGGGTTTAGCCTCCGAGGGCGACTTCCTGGAGGCGGCTCGCACTCGCTCTGACTGCTCGGACCACAGCAGCCCCAACGTCACGCCCCGCACTTCCAACCACTCCAACATGTCTGTGTCTGAGGTCGGGAGCTCAGCCTGTGAGCACGACGATGGAGGTAAAAATCCTTGATTCTGAAGTGAATTCTGCTGCATTTTGTCCTGTTTTCTGCGATGAAAACGCAGGAAAGTGCGAAAATACGCAGAAAAGTGCAAACAACTTGTGAATTGTTGTTTCCAAATGTATGAGAATAAATCTTGATTTTTGCTGCATTTCTTCCTGTTTTTCTTTGATGAAAATGCCGGAAAGTGCCAAAAATTGCGCAAATGTGCGAATATGCAGAAAAGCTGGAAAACCCTGTGAATCTTAGTTTCCAAATGTAGGAGAATAAACCTGTTTCTCCCACATCTAGTAAACAGCAAACATGACATAACATAGCAGCATAGCTGAGCCAGTTATTTAGTCCCGTTATGCTAACTTAGAGTCTTGGACCATTTAAGGTCATCTATAACGTAGTATGAGCCAAATATGAACATTGCTTAGTTCTGAAATCCAGAATCTAAGAACAAAGCCAGTTGTTACTAACTTAAAGCTCC
>JAVLVB010000265.1:101687-118738 GCA_032876305.1 Orestias chungarensis
GTAAACAGCAAACATGACATAACATAGCAGCATAGCTGAGCCAGTTATTTAGTCCCGTTATGCTAACTTAGAGTCTTGGACCATTTAAGGTCATCTATAACGTAGTATGAGCTAAATATGAACATTGTTTTAGTTCTGAAATCCTGAATCTGTCTAAGAACAAAGCCAGTTGTTACTAACTTAAAGCTCCTGTAGTAAGACGCTGGATCAACTTCAGTCCTTTTGCTTTAACACCTTAATAGTTAGACTACGCTTTAAGCTAGTGTTAGCATGTTATCTCTAACGCTTTAAGCTAGTGTTAGCATGTTATCTCTAACGCTTTAGGCTAGTGTTAGCATGCTAACTCTAACGTTTTAGGCTAGTGTTAGCTTGCTAACTCTAAAGCTTTAGGCGAGTGTTAGCATGCTAACTCTAATGCTTTAGGCTAGTGTTAGCATGCTAACTCTAAAGCTTTAGGCGAGTGTTAGGATGCTAACTCTAATGCTTTAGGCTAGTGTTAGCATGTTAACTCTAACGCTTTAGGCGAGTGTTGGCATGCTAACTCTTAACGCTTTAGGCTAGTGTTAGCATGCTAACTCTAAGGCTTTAGGCTGGTGTTAGCATGCTAACGGTTACACTTTAGACTAGTGAACTTCATTCATTTGCTTTTATTAGTTTACAGGGCAGATCTGACACATCCAATATGGCCGACATGCTGAAATGCCATCTCTGCTGGGACCAAAACGTCTGTTTGTTATGGTGGCGCATGGAGGAGATGGTGTCACTACGCGAAATGCCGACTTTTCACTTTTGGCAAAAATGATAAAATGTAATGCAACACGTCTTTTGTTTTCATTGCAGGATGTAAGTGACAGAATAGAAAAGGAGCCACTGGACGGACCAATCGTGAAGCAGCTGGAGAGAGGAGGGAGGGCCGTTGTCAAGGGCGACTGGAGGGAGCACATCACCGTACCACTGCAGACAGGTATGTGGATGCTGGTTAAAGGGTTTCAAGTGTGCCAAAATTGAGCGTCTTCTAAAGAAATCGACTTGTTTGTTGTGGCGTCTTCTCTTTTTTTTTTTTACCTCGCTCTCTTGCATGTGGTGCAGTTTCCACCTAGTCGTCGTAGTCCCCTTTTTTGATTTGATCTCAAAGACGAGCTGAGTGTTTCCCGTCTCAGGAAAGCAAACCAAGGCTGCTTCCTGTCTGGAATGCTACACTCTGAGGAAGAACACCTACAACTTCGATATTTCTCAACCAATATTTTTGCATTAATGGAAAAAAAGTAAACAAGAAAACACGTGTGATGCTTAAATTTTGTAATAAAATAAGAGTAATTTACAAATATTTCAAAACGAGTGTGTGGGGTTTGTCAGGGATATCTTTAAGGGGGGAAATGTACGTCCAATAAAATCTGTGGTAACTGCACGCTCTGATTCGGTTACATTTCCCAGTTTCCTTTAGTCTTTTAATACAACACCTCCTTTCCTGCTCTATGTCTCTAAAGCTAAACTCATCACTACTCTGGTCCCCCCATACATTTAGTGTTATTGTGGTATAAAGTGCAGCTCTAGTTGGTTCTAATAAATAGTCCAGTGTCTTATTTTGTGTCTCTGTCGGTTTGTGACAAGTTTCCTGATCGATCTTTATTTCCCTTAATTTTGTTGGAATGTCCACCTTTTGTCCACCTTTTTTTTTTTTATATTTCTGGGTAATACATTTTTAGAACGCCTGTTATTGATGGCATGTCAAGCAAGGCAATAGTCTGAACTGAAAACTGTGATTGGTTGGATTTTTCTCCCTGGCAGATCTGCGGAAATTTCGCTCCTACAAAGGCGGATCGGTCAGAGATCTGCTACGAGCAATGAGGAACAAGGTGAGACCCGGTTGTTGCGTGGATAAAATAATCCCACTCCTCCCCCCGCTATGGATTAACGGGTGGCTCTCGTCTCAACAGAAACATCACTACAGAGAGTTGCCTCCCGAGGTGCAGGAGACCCTGGGCTCCGTCCCGGACGACTTTGTCTCGTACTTCACGTCCCGCTTTCCTCACCTCCTTATGCACACTTACCTCGCCATGAGGACCTGCGCGTCTGAGAGGCCTTTCCTGCCTTACTACCCCACCGCAGATCAGCTGCGAAAAACACAGACCCAGGGTTTGCAGAGACTTGATCCAAGCACTCAAGCCCTGCCGGGTCACACATCACTACCCGTGTCAGAAACACAGGACCAGTCTTCTCTGACAGCATCTGAGGTATTGGTGTCCACAGAACATCCGGCATCTTCAGACTTTTCCGTTCAGACGGAAGCTCTCCCCACAGCGTCGGATTTCCTGCGTGAAAACGTGTCGCCACAGCCTACGGTGCCTCTCAGAGCCGACACACTCGCTACCCTGGACAACGACGGCACCGCAGACTGAACCAAAGCTAAGGTGGAGCTTTGCCTTGGAAACGGTGGAGAACATTCAGGGTTGGCTGCGGCGCCGCGGCGGGAGACCGGGCCTGCAGTGCCTGGGATCACGTCTGAGCGTGGCGGCATGGGACCCGCAAACAAAAGTGCCTTCTGCTGGTCTGCATTCAGGTTCGTCTGTGCTCAGACTTCTATCCGCCCCACAAGGTGTTGGATATTTTCTTGTAGCTGGACTGCACACAGAAAATAGCATTTTTTAAAAATATATATATTCTTATTATTTCATTTTCTTACACAGTGCAAAAAAAGCCTCCCTGTTGTTTGTTGTGGGAGATGTTTGCAAATGTCCAACAATGGGGTAGTTTTATCGTGCAATGTCGTTTCTCATGGAGGGTGTTCACTGAAGATGCTGTAGGTGTAATTTTGTAGAAAAAAAGATTGAAAGTTTTGCTCATAAATCGCTGAGTATGGTCCGCGTGCCTTTGTTTTATATATATAAACCCATCACTGTGCTGTATGGGAAACGGAGCATTAAACAGACTTTGCTTCATGTGCTTGATTCCTCCTGATGCTGCTAGAATCTGATCTGTGTTGCCCACTCGGACTGTTCCAAAGAATCCGATCCAGGAAATGATTTAATCATCATCTTCATATTAAGAATGAGTTGAAAAGTCAAGCCACAAAATGTTAATGTATGTCTTTTTTTTGTTAGTGATGTTGATGACTTGCACATATTAAATTCTATGTTTTTTTATTTTATTTTTTACTCCTACTTTTCTTGTTGGTTCCTCTCGTGTCTCATAGGCTGTTTTAAACTTTTCAGATTTTCCGTTAAATTCTGTTTACTTACAAGTTTGTTTTTTCTTCTGTTAATATTTCTTTATTTTAATTTTATTTTATTTAGAAATAAAAGGATGAGTAGATTATTAAACAACCAGACGTTGCGGGCGGCTGATGTGTTTGTGGATTAGTGATCTAGGAAAGAAAACTTCCCACAGTGATCTTTTAGTTTCTTTATAATTACAAACAAATGATGTCTCTGCGTAACCACATTCAGTTATGCTGCTTCTATATGTGTTAACATTTTTAAGACTGACAGCAGACTTGTTTTGGTGGTTCTGGTCCCTGGTTTGTTTTTTTTTTGTTCCTCCTCTCTGGTACTTAGTTGGTTAAACCTCGCTTCCCCGTTTGATGATGGCATCGGTTTCAACAAAACTCCCATGAAAAACCTAAATATAGTTACTCTGACCTGTTTTGACCTAAATATAAAGGTAACGTCTTGATTTGTCCATCAGATGTTAATGGTTTCAGCCTCTGCATTTCTACTGAGGCAGATTATGTTCATATGTGGCAGAAGCTGATTGCAAAGTAACTATTTGTTGGTTTTACTTGAGAAGCTCAATGGTTGATGAATCAAGGATCAGTTTATTTATATGGTGCCAAATTACAACAGATGTCTCAAGAAAATCAATTAAAATCATATATACATGCTTAGTGATCATTTCTTAGGTTCTAACCTGTAAAAACAAACTACATACTGTATATTGAGAGAATCAATAACAAGTTACGTTGCCACATGTTTGCTTAAATGGAAAATTTAAATTAACACTGCACACAAATCCATATTGTGAGGTATGGTGTTGGCAGAAACATGCTAAGGGGATGCTTCTGCAAATAAAAACTGTAACAAGCAATAAATGCTGAGATTTATGTAAACGGGGACAGATGATGAATATAAAGTTTTGTCTTAACATCACAGTGTACAAATTAGAACTTAATTAAAGTCTTTAAGTTGTAAATTGATAGTGGTTATAAGTATTTCCCTAAATGCACCTATAAACCAAATAACTGCCTTTTTCTTCATTGAACAACAGGAAGATCAGCAAAGGACATGAAAGTGGGGAAGAAGTTCGATTTCCAGTAAAGTAATTGGAAACATACAGCAACGTGTGTGTGTATATATATATATATATATATATATATATATATATATATATATATAAAATTAGGTACAGTTTGCTAGTACCGGGTTGGACCCCCTTTTGCCTTCAGAACCGCCTTAATCCTTGGCGTCGTAGATTCAACAAGGTACTGGAAACATTCCTCAGAGTTTTGGTCCATGTTGACATGGCAGCATCATGCAGTTGCAGATTTGTCGGCTGCACATCCATGATGCCAATCATCCTAAACCTCTGTTGGACTGAGATCTGGTGACTGTGGAGGTCGTTTGAGTTCAGTGAACTCATCGTCATGTTCCAGAAACCAGTCTGAGATGATTTGAGCTTTATGACATGATGGATCCTTATCCTGCTGGAAGTGTCCATCAGAAGATGGAACACTGTGGTCATGAAGGGATGGACATGGTCAGCAACAATACTCAGGTAGGCTGTGGCGTTACAACGATGGTCTATTGGTACTAAGGGGCCCAAAGAGGGCCAAGAAAATGTCCCCAACACCACCAGCCTGAACCGTTGAAACAAGGCAGGATGGATCCATGCTTTCATGTTGTTGAGGCTAAATTCTGACCCTACCATCCGAATGTGGCAGCAGGAATGGAGACACGTTGAGCCTGTGTGGAATGTAGCCTCAGTTTCTTGTTCTGAACGCCGGCCAAAAAGTGGTCGGTGAGTGAGTGTGTATATAAATACATATATATAAATATACATGGTAAATGCATGCCACACCTTTTGGATTTCTTATATTTCAAAGAAAATATAATAAAAAGAATTAACCTGTTATTTTTCTTTCTCTGAAACTTTGACCAAATGTAAAACTTCTGGGGAGGTTCTTGTTTTTGCAGGATTTTGCATCTAATGCATTTAGGAGCAGATGAAGTTATATCAGACTGAAATAGTCCTTGACTGTGGCTCCATTTAAGGAGAAACCCCTAATTTCCATGAATTTAGGCTTGTATGATATATTAAAGCATCTTCCAGATCTCCCCATAGAAAAATCAAACAGACTGAAATAGAAGTGTCCTGTCCTGTCATCCCTTCTCCTTCCTGCCCTCTTCCAGTTTCCTCAAAAGCGAAACCTAAGGCTGGGGAGGTTCGGCGCATGCGCAGTACGCACAGCCTCACAGCCTCGGCTCTAAAGCGCGTATGAAACAAAGATGGACTTCCTCTCTCGGTTTTTATCCAAGGTAAGAAACGTGCTGGTTAATCTCTCTCCTTGATAAACCTTCTGTGTTGCTATAATCCTATTGATGATGATGTTTCTTTGCTGCTAGAAGGAATCAGCTTATTGTGTTTAGTGCTTCCTGGTTTCCATGCAGGAGTAAACTATAGATTTGGCTCTACTCAGAATGGTAACTTGTGCAAACATATCATCACATGTTTTATCAATGATTTGTAGTATTTGGGAATAATAGACCATGTGGCCATAAAAGTTTCTAATGAGTTCCTTAAATTCAACCTAAATGGAGGTTTTTCATGCATAAGCAGCTTGTTCAAATCAAATTCCATGAATGTTTCAATGTTTCAATTAAATCCACACATTGACTATTTTCTTAAACATATTTCTGGATTTTCTAAAAAAATATAAAAATAAAAATGTTTTTGTAAAGCAGTCTCAAATTTACTGTTTATTGTTTTTATTGCTATTTATGTTAATGTATTTGATGCATGAAAGCAAAAAAACAACCTTTTGTAGAGGAATTGTTAAATATAAAAAATGTTGAAGAAGGAATACAAACGTTTTATTTTTATCTCACCTATTTGGTTATTTGTAAAATAGAATTGTGATATTTTTTGAATGTATTTTTTTGTTTTTTAATAAACAAAAATGTGTTGATTATTTTATAAATGTTCTAAGCTGTACATCACTCCATAACAACCAGAAATCTTTGTATAGAAAAAGGTTTTGTTTGTAGCTGTATATCTCCCTTAAAACTCGCACACCATGTAAACATGCCTACGTGACATAATGTTAAGTTTTATTAGTGAAAGGATACGTTGTAACAGTTTGTTGGTGCTAGATTTTAGTTTTACTTTAATAATATAAATACAAAATGAGCTTGGAGTTTGATACATTCCTTCGGCGTTTTGTTGTCTTCTGCAGGGTGGAGTAAATGATCAGTAAATGTCACAACTGATGACGTGAGAAACAGAAGATTCGTGGTCATGGGTAAGTTTTATGTACGCACATCATATACAATTGTACTGTTTAAAATACTAGCTAATAAGTTGTTATTGTTTCCACTGAAATGAGACTTAAAATCTCCTGTTTTCGGTCAGTTAATATTGACAAAATATCGTCTGTTAACTGTATTTTATGTGGGACAGAGATCGAGGCTTTGTGTTGGACTTGCCAAAACCTTTACTTGGTTGTCTTTAAGCCACTTGAAACTAGTTTGATGGGATGCTTATGTTCTTTTGTGATACATTTGTGGCCAATACAATTGCATATAACTGGTTGAACAGAGGAGCATGGCACCTTTAGACATCTGGAAACTCCCCTTTCAAGGATTAACCGGATTTATAGAGGTCTGCCATTCCCTTCCTGATATCTTGATTGATTTATTTTGGTTTTGTTTGACATCACATTAAGAAGCCATCAGTGTAATAATTTGCACTATGAAACTTCAACAGGTGTCTCTAAATAAGTAAAATGTTGTGAGTTAACCTGTCAGTGGCTTACTAAACATTTACATCGTCATCTGGGCTTTTATAAAGTGTTTAAAGGCATAATAATATGCACATTTCTAGGTTTGAGGTTAGTAAATTAAATTATAATATACAAAGTAGAGCATTGTTTTGTTTGATGGATCCAAAAAGTAGTTTTGCTACCAAAATCTTTCTTTTTCAGATTAAATTTTTTTTAAAACTTTATTCAATGTTTTTTACGTTTTTTTTGGCAGAACACCTCGAGAAGTCACCTGTAAACTGGACTGAGTCCGATGTAAGTGCCTGGCTAAGCTCGATTGGAGTGAAGGAGCAGTATATCAAAAAGCTACATGAAGAGGAAGTAGATGGAAAGACCCTGCTTGCTCTAAATGAGGACTTTTTAAAAACAAAGATTCACATGAAATTGGGGCCTGCTCATTTAATTATCCAAAAAAGAGACTTCCTTCTTAACTCTCAAAATAAAAAAACGTCTGCCAGGGGCAAAAGCTCAGAGTCAGAACAAAAGAAAACAGTTGAAGCTCCTTGTACAACAGCGGAGGGTTGTGAGGCTTCTACGAGAGACAAAATAGCTCCTAAAGAGAGACAAACTGCTCAGAAAGAACGTGTGTTGTCTACAAAGGAGGACTGCAAACCAAGACCATTTGATGAAGACGGTATTGAGTTTATGTACTTGAAGCACAGAGTGCTACAACCTGAATCTGGGGCTTTCAATTTGACCTCTCCTTGTCATGAATACAAGTCTTTTGCTTTAGCTGCTACACTGGACCGTACAAGACTCCAAGCTAAGTTCGCCAGGGAGGTTTTCAAATTCGCAACTGGTTGCATGAATATCAGATCGAATGGAACAATACACTTTGGTGTGATGGACAGCAAAGAGAATGAAGGCTATGTGCATGGTGAGATTATTGGGATCCCTGTAAAAGAGAAGGATATTTACGTAGATGCTTTGGACCTCTGTGAGAGAAGCTTCCGTTCAGACAAGGAGCAGTTACTCCAGTGTGTGCGACCGCCAAGGTTCATTGAGGTTATGGATCGAGAGAATACAGAAAAGAGGTATGTAGTGGAGGTAGACATTGTGCCCTTATTAAGCATTGTAAAGAACAAGGTGTTCACAGTGCGTCTGCCAAATTTCAAAGAGGAGAGTAACAAATTAGAGTTTGAAAAAGAAGTGATTCTACGAAGAGTCGGTTCAAAGACTGAACCGGTAAGTGACAAAGACTTGGGGGATTTCTACCAGAGAGTCAAGGATCGTGATGCTCTAAGAGATGAAGCAGAAAAAAAACAGTTCCTCGTTTCTCCGGGGATCTGCCAAGATCTTGGAAGGAAGCTCACAATGCTCTTGACCAGTGGAAAGAAATTCATTGCAAAGGACAAATGGTTCATACTAGTTACAAACAAACTCAAATCTAACGACCTTAAAAATATGGACTGGCTGTTTAACATGAACGTGTTCTGCGTGTTTGACTTTGACCCAGATTCAAAGATATCAGGTCTGTGCTCTAGATACCTTGAGCACCATGCAGCCAACATGCATTTCCTGCAGAGCTACAGGATACCTGCCGGTGTGAGCATAAAGGAATTCACAAACCATCTGCATCTGTTTGAGCAAACTAGCTGGATTTTTTGCAATGGCCGCTCTGATTTTATTGGAAACGAAACCACGTGTGATGAAATGACCTGGATCAAGATAAAAATGACTTTCCTGCGGGAATCCGTGTCTTTAATTTGCAAACAAATCCTTCCAAAAGGGACATTCCAAGTTATCTTTCTACTACCATCTCCAGTAGAAAAGCCACTCCTGCACACCTTTTACGAGTTTTTCACTGACATGGAAGGCCATGATGACATAATCTGCATTTGTGAATGTGAGAAAAACTACCACAAGTGGCAAAGCTTTGCAGAAGGTTCCTGTGGAAAAGAAGTTGTAAACAACTCGAGTGTTGTTGGGATGAAGATGAGTCACATTAACGCAACTCTACAGCATGTACAACCCGTCGAAGCAAATGCCAGGAAACATCTTCCAGTCTGTGTGAAAGGGACATGTGTCCTTGAAACACAGATAGAAGAGCAAATGTACTCCCTGGAAATTCTCACAGTCAACCACTGTGATGAAAGCGCTAAAGAATTCATCAAGGAGGAGAAAGAAAACATTGAAAGGCAGTTTTACCGAGGTGGGAGGGTTAGCTGGCTCAATTTCTGGCTCGCTGAGCATAAGTATGTTGAAGATGTCATTCAAAGAGACGCATACCGTGAGACATCCCGACTTCTTAATGATACTTTGAAATGCAATGTTGATCAGACTCCTGTAAACTGCATAAACATTTACCATCACCCAGGAAGTGGTGGAAGCACTGTGGCAAGACAGGTGTTGTGGAACAACAGGAAGGACCTGAGATGTGCAGTTGTAAAGTCTTATCCAACCTCTGTTGTTGCTCAGCATGCTGTAGAGCTAAGAGAATATGAAGAAAAGGATCCTTTGAAGTGCCTCCCTGTGCTGCTCCTTCTAGAAGACACAGAAAAGGAATATATGGATGATCTAAGGAACGAACTGGAGGTTGCTGTGAATATCAAACAAATCCAGTACGGAACCCTATGTTTCATCTTGTTGAGCTGCAGACGTTCCCACGATCCGGAGAGAAGGTGCAAAGAGTCCCCGCTACAGAACGTGTCTGTAACCCACAAACTGTCCGATCAGGAGGAGAGGAAGTTTGCTGGGAAGCGACAAACTCTCGAGAAACGCTTTAATCCTCAGTTTATTTTAACATTTGTTTTGATGAGTGAAGGGTTCTCGCAAGATTACATTCAAGACTTTGTGAAACATTTACTCCAGGATATTGATCAAAAATCTTCCGTGACTCGCCTCATTCATTATGTTGCCTTGCTAAACACCTATGTTCAAAACTCTTTTATCTCTCAGTCTCATTGTGAAGCTTTGCTCTCCATGACCGTTCACCTGGAGAGGTTCCGCCAGCACGCGTTTGAGAATTTACTCAGTGATCAGGCAAAAGTGCTCTTTTTGCACCTCAGAGATGACAAGACACACATTGAATCAATTAGAATCATCCACCCCCTTGTTGCAAAAGAAATTCTGCAACAACTTCTGGGAGCTAAACACACCCAAAGTCAACTGGCCATGAATTTGCTCTGCGAGACGGTGCTTTTTGAGCACCGATTTGGAAGGGAGGAGTATTTGACATTTTTGAGACAGCTGTTCCTAAGGCGATCCAGAATAAGTAAAGGAGACAAATATGACAGTTTCTTCTCTCCGCTTATAGAGCATGTATGTGACAATGAAAATAACTCAAACGTAGCAATTGATTTGCTGAAGGAAGCATTTGAGAGATTCCATCAAGATCCATTCTTTGCACAACAACTTGCCCGTCTTCATTACACCTACGAGAAGTTTGAAGAAGCAAAACACTGGGCCGAAACCGCAGCTAAGCAGCTTCCCAATAACTCATACATACTAGACACAAAAGGCCAGGTGTACAGAAAGTGGTTTCATGCTAAATGCAAGGCAATAGAAAATCAGGGCAATCCAAAGACTGCCCAAGATACTGTTGATGCTGTGGAGACCGCTCTGAAAGCCCTGGAGTGCTTTCAAGAATGTGAGAGGGCAGCCAATGCAGAAATGGAAGATGTTAACTGCTCTGGGTTTTTTTCTGAGGTCGAGGTTGGATGCAGCCTTCTTAAACTGATCTCCTCACTTCATGTGTTTGCCAACCAAACCAATGGCCATGCCGAGTGTATGAAGTACTTGCTAACAGATTACATCCCAGAGGAACTCGACCGTGCCTGGGAACCATTTCATGGCCGTTTGAAGAACCTTCACAAGACAATGCAAGATGCCCTGGAGTGGATTTCAGAGGACCTCAGCTACTTCCAGACAGATATTGGAGTTGAAGAGGAGACCCCAGAAAGCCCTGAAGAAAAGATAAGCCATCCACTCACATGGCTGGCAAAGAAATCTGCTGAGTATGGCAAGTACTTTAGTGAAGCAGATTCTGCTGTGCTTCTGCAACAAGCCCAGACTATTGACAGCAAACTTACCCCTTTTCAGAAACGCATGATCATCTATCATCTTGGCGGAGGGAACATAATATCGATTCTCTCAAAGTTATCTGACCAAAAGGATGCAGTAGGTTGTTTAGAGCGCATCCTTACCCTCTACCCCAGCAACCCATTAAAGGCCAAATTTACTCAAATGGATATTGTCAATTACATTGCTGCGCACATTTCCCTAAATTGTCTGTCCCCTCAACCTCAAAAGGCAGATCCGCTCAGAGAGCTACAGGCTCTATGTCGCCAGTTTCCTATCGATAAAAAGAAATGTTTTCCAAGTGCCTTGTTCTTGCTTACCATGCTGTTCTGGCCTGAGGATAACGACACAAACCATGACAGAGAAAGGAAATATGAAATTGTGCAGTCAGCAGTTGAGCACCTTGAAAAAGGCTACTGGGCCAAGATGAAAGACATTCCCCAGCGCAAAAGAAGGATCTACACCCATTTTTTCCTGGGAAACGGGAATGGGCTGGATAAATTTGTCCACAAGAGAAAGTTTGACAAAATCACAAAGGGTTTCTCAGTCTCAGAGAAGCGCTTGAAGTGGTTCAGTGGTGAGGCGTGGAAAAGTCCTGAGATTGCTACCATGCTGAAACGTGTTTCTGGGTGGACGGAGGATAGGGTGGTGTACCTCGAGGGCCCCCAGAAAAGAAAGTTTAACATCCTGCCTCTTTTTGTGCCCTCAGTGCCTCATGGTAATGAAAACATCACATTCTACCTGGGATTTACCTTTAGAGGTCCCGTTGCATGCAACATTCTTGTCAAGAAATAGTTCACAAGAATATTGTTTTAGAAAATGCACAAAACAAGCTGATGCTAACGTCATAATGTTAAGTATTGCACTATTGTTAGTGGTAAGATGGATATTCACATTTCTCACTATTTGCAATTGCCTTTTATTTCTAGATGTATTTTCCTGGATTGCATTTATTAACAAAAAAAATCAATAATATCCTCTATTGTGTCATATAAAATGCTAACAATGTATTTATAGCTGAAGTACAATTATTTTAATGGCTGAATCAGAGAAATCATTATGTAGTAAAACTTTGAAGGACTTAATCTTGCCAAAGCAAATCTGTTAACCACTTAGTGGATATTGCTTTTGTTTCTTTTTATATGGTGTTTACTTTTTTGTCATGAAGGAAACAGTAAAGCTATTAAACATCATGTTGTTCAAAGGCATAGGTGTAACCTGTCTACATGCAATTAAAAAAACCATTAATTTTAACTGTGGTTCTGTCTTTTTTATTCTATCAGGTTAATAAATTCAATACAGTTTAAGAGCTTCTTTTCATACATTAATTCTACATTAGTTTTTTTTAAATGACTGCAGTTCACAATAAATATTATAATTGTATTTTAATTGTATTTGTATTACATTTTGATTGATACAAATCTATCTAAAAGTACTCTAAAATCTCTTCAATACTGTAAATATGTGATGAACAAAATATTGGATGCAAAGAAACAGAAACAAAAAAAAACTTTACATATATTTTAAAGGTATTTTCAATAAAATACTGATGCTACATGTAGAAATGAAGAAAAACTACTTTATAATTAGTATTTTGAAACCAATTTTACAGGTTATTTTTCTAAGTGATATTCTGAAAGGTAAATAAATGCAAATTATTACTATTAAAACACATGGATACAAATACTTATCTGTTTCCTTGTTTTCTGTACGTAAATGAAATATTTGTGATTTGTGTGATTTAGAGTTACGAGACTTGGCTGTGTCGTGTTCGCTGTTTCTTTTAGTAGCTTCGACATAGCATGGTTAGCCGAGCTCGACTTCCTGCTAGTCCTGTAAAGGGTCAGCTTTTTGTTGCTCCTCTCTCTGTTTCTGTTGGGGCGTTTTTATACAGACCAGCTCTTTACGATCATCATGGCGTCACACTGGGTGAAAACCCTGTTCACTATCACGCGGGACGACTGCACATAGACGTCCACCCTGAAAAGCTGCAAAGGTCTGGGATTTCCGGAGATCCTGAATGCACCGCAGTATCTATTGACTGTGGCAGGGACAGGATGCTGAGCCAGGACGAGTGTGAGGAGAGGGGATGCTGCTATGTCCCTCTGCCTGGATCTGAAGGACCACCCTCGTGCTTCTTCCCTGCTCTGTACCCAGGCTACAACATGGGACCCCTCACCCCCAGTGAGAGGGGGTGAGGGGTCTCTACTTTGAGCCTGGAAGCCATAGAGGAGACTTCAAGCTGTTTTCACATCATTGTGAGTATTTAACTCAAAAGAAAATGTAATAAACTGAATAGGAATTTCACACCAAGATGATGATTTCTCAGGTTTTTTTAATCACCTAAGTTGTAATGAAATATGTTGTTATTCCACCGGTAATGGAACATAATGCATAGGATTTGCTTGATTATTGTGGCATGTTTGTATTATAGAGTTTTAAAAAAGTACCCCCACCTAAGGTATTCATGCCACTTGGAACATTTTGCACATTTTTTTTTTTTGCGTCGAACTGTGATGGATTGAGATTTTATGTCTTAGAGCTACACAACGTGTGGCAATATTGCAACAAAAAGGAAACACACATTGATTGGATGTGGATTCTCCTCGACAAAAAATGTGTGATTGTTAGTCTTTAGGAAAATGCGTTAAAACAAGCAAGTCCGAAGGAAGAATGACCGAGAAACAGCAGCGTGATACAGATGTGAACTTTAACTAGGCCCTTTCTGCAGCATGGATTTACTTTGATAAGAAGCATTTTACTCAGGGTTCCCTCCAATGTAAAGTGTTTAGCACAGATGGACTCAGATTAATCACATCTACGCATCTGAATATGTCTGTAGTTTGTCGTGGGGGGTTTGAGTGACTTAGGTCTTCTCTGAAGTTAAAGGATCCATCGTCTCAGCGGTACGAAGTCCCCCTCCCGGCTGGCACCCCTCAGACAGAAGCGTGTACCCAGGAGGTCCTCTACACCACCACATACCAGCACGAGCTCTTAGGTTTCATAGTTCGCCGCAAGTCCAACGGAAGGGTTCTGTGTGTACCTCTGTCTGTGTTTTGATGTCATTTGTACCATTAGTGTAAATTGTTGAAAGAGAAAAAAAATTGGGTTGTTGTTTCCCCATCTGACTTCATCATAAACACCACAGTTGCTCCGTTGCTGTTCGCTGACCAGTACCACCACTCTGGCCTCCTCCCTGGTGTCCGGCCTCGGGGAGCATTGCACCCGTCTACTCCCGGACCTTAACTGGACCTCATGGACTCTTTGGAACAGACACATGGCACCGCACGTGAGGATTGCCGAGACTCTGGGGTTGAATGGCTTCTGTGTGCTCTTCCCTGATCTCCATATGAACCACTGTCTCTCACTGCAGGCTGACGCTAACCTCTATGGCTCACATGTCGGGCAGGAAGAGGATGGCTTGGCCCATGGGGTCTTCCGTTTTATTTTAAAAAACCATTGATACTTTTTCCACTTTGTACTAATATGTTGCGACGTTGCTCAGGAAAAAAACACAAACAGTGTTCTTGACGTGTAAACGGAGAAACTCAATAAAACACAGTTGAAGCTATTGCGAAGGGTTCACACCCAACACGCGTCTGACGCTTGAAAAGTTGGACGCGTTTTTACATTTTGTTCACCTTTCAGGGTCAGACACTTCAAATGTGTCAAGCGTCTCCACTTCCTGTTCTCTGGTCTGACTTCCTGTCTTTTCAACGGTCTTTTTGTACAATGGTGGATGAAACTGAGAGAGCGGCTCGTCTTTATTTACCAAACCAAGAGAGCGTGGTTGTCGGCTCCATATCTGTAACTAGGGGGAAAATCCAGCAGCGTTCAGAGTTTGGTGATTTTCTCCTCCAGGAGCTTAACGCTGATGAGGGTCGATTTCAGCGCTAGTTTCACTGGAGTTAGAGAAAACAGCCACAATAAATCTATCCTCCATCATCACTTCAGGATCTATGGTCCAGGAGTTTCATAAGGAAGGCATGAAGTACATCCTCATTTTGGTGCGAAGCATCATCAGACTCTACATGTTTTGTTGTCGGAGAGAAACTGGTCGTCCTTCACAGCGTGTAAAATCGGTCATTTACCGACTCTTCCAGTAGATGGCAGGAAATCTCTGTGTAAGTCCATCTTGGTTTTGTTCTGCCCCAGGACCCGGGTATTAGCAGCACCGGCCCCGAAACATACCCTCCCTTTGCAGAAGGTGTGAAACGAGGCGTATTTATTAGAAATGCTACTGGATACATTCTCATAAGGAAGGTTTGGCTCCATTGTATGGATCATTATTTGGAGACTATGCTCTTCATATACCCTAATTTGTGCCGACTGTGCATCACAGGTTTGGCCCGGCCCAACAGCATTCACTGACTTCACCAACCTTGATACCAGGCAGTGGTGGCAGGACTGCATCAGAGACTTTCACTCTAAAGTTCCTGTGGATGGTCTGTGGATTGTGAGTATCCAAACACAGAGTGGCACTGAAGAGATCACTAATTTAACTCCGGAGGACACATTTTCAGAGCGATTCTCTAAAATGTTGTTTCCCATCAGGATATGAATGAACCATCCAGTTTTGTCCAGGGATCAGTGGACGGGTGCCCCGACAGCGAGCTTGAGAACCCACCATACACACCCAGTTAGTGGATTACATCCTGGCTACAGCAACTGCAGTCACAAAAGTCGTATTCATACCCCTAGAACGTGTTAAATATAATGATTTATCCCATTTATTTTGCCGGGATTGGCGTGTAAAAATATCTGTGTCTGCCTTTTGCCCTTTCGTCTTAATTGCTCAATTGATTCTGCAGAAAATAGTCGCCAATTCACTTGATAATTGGATTTCTAAATTTGATTAATAAAAAGGAAATCAAATCCGTAGATAAGTGATTAATACATTGTACATGTAATTTAAAGCATTTTTACATTTTACTGCACTTTTTTATTTAATTTTTATTTAGATTACTACACCTTGTCTGTATGCTGCAACTGCAAAGTAATTTCCCTTCGCGGATGAATAAAGTACTTCTATTCTATTCTATTCTATTTTGCTGCCACAACCTTTCCCAGCTGTAATGATGCCCAAGATAAAATTACTCCCAGGGAGATTTTTCTTTATTCTTTAGATGAATTATGAAGAGAAGTCGTTGCATTTAATTTATGTTTGGTGGTCAAATGAATAGGGATGAATTAAAAAGCCATTCCAGGTTTTTATCTTTTAATATGTTGTTAATATGCGTCGATGTTTGGGATAAACGACACATAGAAAAGTTCAAGGTGTTGCGATACTTTTGCAATGCAGTTTTAAATAGACTTAAAAAATCCCCTCTTGGATTGTGATTCTCTCTAAATGACCCAAACAGAGGTGGTTGGAGGCCAGTTACACTCAGGAACCATATGTATGTCGGCACAGCGGAAAAGAGCGTTATCGCAGATCCTCCCTCTCAGCAGCTGTCAGACCTTAACTGGACATCAACACTGACGTAGCAGTGTGAGATTTTATTAAATGTAAAGTTCACTATAAATAAAATGTATTATTATTATTATTATTAAAATGACACAGTATTTATAGCAGATATTCTATACGATCTTACAACATTGTTCTTTTTTAGGCTGGTTTTTGTCTATTTAAAAAAAATATATATTGTATATTTGCCTATAACTGTTACAAAAGACTTTCATCATCGTGGCACAATAAATGACATTTCTAATCTATTTATGCACTTCTCCCTGTTTATCCATGAAATAAAGAATAACGTTTTTTTTTGCCTGTGACCAGAAAAATAAAAGGGATAAAGTTTTTCACAGTATGTTTTTTTTTTTAAAGGACATGAAGATAGCAGTGGAATGAGGATGCTCTGACTCCAGCTCTGGTCCTGATATTAGTGAGCAGGGGAGTGAGGATGCTCTGACTCCAGCTCTGGTCCTGATATTAGTGAGCAGGGGAGTGAGGATGCTCTGACTCCAGCTCTGGTCCTGATATTAGTGAGCAGGGGAG
>JAVLVB010000265.1:140928-163188 GCA_032876305.1 Orestias chungarensis
TATATATATATATATATATATATGTGTATATATATATATATATATATATATATATATATATATATATATATATATATATATATATATATATATGTATATACATATATATATATATATGTATATATGTGTATATATATATATGTATATATATATATGTATATATACGTATAAACACTTAGAAAGTTTTTGTCATAACTTATGGACCATCAAGCTCTTCTTCTCTCTGCACTTTAGTCTAAATCCCATTTTGTAGTAAAAAGTAAATGATTCACGTGTTTATAGAAGCTTTTTAAGCTCAAAGTCAACAATGTGGGGTTTCAATGTTTTTCTTCAAACCATTTTTTTTGTGTGCTTCTAACAAAAAGAAATTTGGGTTGTGGGTCGGAAAAAAAAGTTTTTTTTTTTGGCTATAAAAATCATACAAAGTGATTTTTTTTCATGATTTTATTTTATTGACTTATTTGGATACGTTCAAATATGCAGTAATGTTTTAATAATTGGCTTATCAAGTGATCGGGTCAGTGTTTTAATGAAAATGAAAGCGGATAATTGTATAAAGGTGACACTTGATCCATCAAAAATACTTGAGAATACATTGTTTTGTTGACAGTCCCACTTAATCCAACTCAGGCTGATAATTTAGCTTGTTTGGTGATAGAGAGCAGCTATTTATAATCTGTAGACGGCCAGACAAATGGTCAAGATGGTGTCTGACCCAATCGGACAATACATTGGACTGATTGACCGTAATCAGAAGTCTAGCGCTGCGTATAAATAATGGCATCAGACCACAACATGCATGGAGACCTGAGGGTCCAATCAGCTGCTGTTTGTGACCAGAGCTGCTCACAGCGGTTCTGTCGTCTGTCTGCAGATGTACCTGCGGGAGCTGCTGCGCCTGATGCTGCCGCGCTTCCACCAGCACCTGACCCGGCTCGGCGAGGACGGCCTCCAGCTGCTCTTCTGCCACCGCTGGATCCTGCTCTGCTTCAAGAGGGAGTTCCCCGACACCGAAGCGCTGCGCATGTGGGAGGCCTGCTGGGCGCACTACCAGGTCAGGGCGAAGCCGGCCGGCTCCTTTGCGTGCTCCAGCTGGTTTGGAGAGCGATGCACAGGAATGTAGCTATAACCAGGAAGTAACTGATATCTGCAAGGAAAACCTTTGTTCCTTTAAATTCTTTACAAAAATCTTCTAATCCGTTTGAGTGCAAGTCAGATATCTGTTGGGACTTGACAGAATTTGATTAGTCGGCTCCAAAATGCTGCAGCTTCCAGCAGATCTGCTCACTTTGGAGCGAGGGAAACCGTGGCGCTCGTGTTCTTAGCACTCTCTCACGCCGAGGCCGCGTCTACAAGTCTTCTGCTCGTTGCCATCTGCCGCCGCGAGATGTTAGGCATCCGCAGCCGCAGGTGGCGCGCCGCGGGAGATAACAGTGCGCCCGCGTGAAACCTCGGGTTAGACGGTTAGGAACAGTCATGCAGCTGAGAGGCTGTGAGCGACGATGTCTGATGGGTATCAGATTTCTCTGTAAAGACGATGTTTCACGTCACAGTGGCTCGCGACTGATTGTTTTCTGCAGTTCCCGTGTGAATCGCGGCGTGCAGACTCAACTGTCAGGAGGATGTTTTTAAAGGTACAGGATGTGATCCGAGATGCTTATCAGTTTCACACAAATATTTGCACCCCTTCAGAAGAAAAAGTACAAATCTTTCGTTGCTGTAGCAACACAATAAAGAAATAATCAGCAATTGTCAAATGTGGATGTTTAGGAAGGCCTCTGATTATATTCTGCTTAGTCTTAAATTGTTATAATTGGGTTATAATGTGCTTTTTGTTTGTTTCCTTTTAATTTGCAACAGAATCCTGTTCCCAGAATGATTAGATTCACATTACCATGAAGTAGCGTGGATTTAACCAGGCTCGTTCTAAAAAGGGGAAGTTCAATAATTATGACCCTTTTGACTCACTGTAAACATAAACGAACGTCCTCCCATCATAAATGTCAGCTTGGAGGGTGTTTACCTACAACTTTGGTTAAATTCCCCCTGTTAAGCACAGGGGAGGATGTGTGATGCTGTGGGAACCTTGTTTGTTGTCATACCCAGCAGGAGATGATGTATAAAAATAGATCGACATGTAATGGAAAACGTTACGATAAGGGACGCATGATAGGTTTTTTAAGGGTAATGATCCAAAACGGAAATAAATCTTCACAAAATCGGTTCATCACACACAAAATATTTTTTCCCCGTGTTTTTCTGAGGGTCCTTTAAAAAAACCTGAGAGATGAGCTGAAAAGAGAGACGAGGGTCTATGGAGAGTGTGATGAGAGAAGAACAAAGGTCTTTACCTCCATGTTCCCTCCAATGATAAAGGAGAACTGCTCAAAACGTTTACCACTCTTCATTATTTTAATTATCACAGTAATTATTCCTGGTTTCTTTTAAACTAAACACTTCATAGTTAAGCCTAAGGTTGGATTTCTTATTTCATCAATGCAACTTTTTTACATTGATCCAAATAAATAAATAACTAGTTTGTTCAACAATTGGTAGCAAAGTCGGTAAAAACAATGAAATAAATCACCAGCTCATAAATCTTTAACAAAACCGTTTCATTTAATGAATCATGTATGTCAGACATTCTAATACTAGTCAAAGGTTCACATTATACAACCAGGAAAAATAAAGAAAAAAACCCTCAAACTTATAATGATTCATATTTATCAAAGATTGATTTTATTCCATTAAAGCCTGTCAGTAGTCTTAGTGTCCATTTTGTCTCCTGTCTTGTCCCCCGTCTCAGCGATTAGACACAGCTCATGTATTTCCTGCTACTTTCAACTTCTGCCTTTGACCCTCCCTGCTCTCTCTCTCTGTGTCTGTGTCGTCGTAGACGGACTACTTCCACCTCTTCCTGTGCGTGGCCATCATCGTCCTGTACGGCGAGGACGTGACGGAGCAGCAGCTCGCCACCGACCAGATGCTGCTGCACTTCAGCAATCTGTCCATGCACATGAACGGCGAGCTGGTGCTGCGCAAGGTAACGCAGCCGCTTCTGGGCTCTGCTTCTCAACCTCCTTGTACCTTTTTTTGTTTACTAGGAAACAATACCTGCATGAAATAGTTTCAAATAGTTGCACAGTTTTAGTTCAAACAACAGACGCATTGATTGATTGATTTAATGCATCAGCCATGTTTTGTACCCCCTCCTCTCTCTTTCAGGCCCGCAGCCTTCTCTACCAGTTCCGCCTCCTGCCCAGGATCCCCTGCGGCCTGCACGACCTTTGCCGGTTGTGCGGCCCGGGGATGTGGGACAGCCGCTACATGCCGGCCGTGGAGTGCTCAGGCGAGCACCCGGACTCTCAGAGCTGCCCCTATGGAGGCACGTCCTCCTCGCAGCCCTCCTCGCTGTCCCCTTCGTCCTCGCCGAACCACACCCCCGCCACCCTGCCGGACGGCAAGAGAGGCTCAAAGAAGCGAGACATTTTCACCTTCAGGAAGCAGTCCTGAGGGGGGGGGGGTTCACTTTCCACTGCAGGATTATTCTCTATATTTTATTTTAATTTGGTGCGATGTTGATCGCCGCCTTACCAGGGGCATGAATCTTGCGATGGAGGCAGCTCGCGGTCAGACAGGTCGGAGGTCGCCCGGCTGCTTTCTCCTGGGAGCAGATCGGAAAATTACCAGGCGCTCTGTCTCTACTTCAGGTTTAACGCTCCGGCCATGTTTGGCTTTCTTCATCTGGGCTCTGGGACTCTGATCGGGTCCAAGACAAGCGACCCGGGGATGTTCTTGGTTCTCACAACGGAGTAAATGTGTGAATGTCAAACACAATGTGCATATTTAAAGTCTGAGTCTTTTTGAGACGACGTCGTCTGGGGGACATTTCTGTTGACTTTTTAATCAGAAAAACCAAAACAAACGTTTGTTTTGGTTATAAATCTCCAGCAATATTATCTTTGCATGAGTGATTCTTTACACATACAGGTCTCCACATAGCCGCTGTGAGAGCGTGTTTATGTGACCAGCTAGTTTCAGGACCGGTCTCATTATTCACATTTGCACATTAGCGTCATTAATTGTATAATATCTGTTGGTAAAGTACAGATTTACGTTAGTAGCAGCTTCACCAAAGATGCGGCGCTTTACAGAAGAACTCACCTTTTATTAAGATGCAACAACATACCTGATGTTAGTTACTCGGATGTTCTGGGATGTATCAGATGTCTAAAGTAACAGGCAGTTCTTTGCTTCATCTAAACCTTTACAGTTGTTGCTCTGGTTGCAGGTTTACAGTTGATTGTCTTGCTTGAAGGGCGAATCTCAGCTGTAGTGTTCGTGCTTTTGCAGCCTCTAACAGGTCGTCCACCAACATTCGCCTCTGCCGACCAGCCTTCCCGTCCCTGCTGTAGATAAGCGTCACCATAACGGTGCTGCTGCTTTGTCATCCATGGATTTGGATTCCTAGCATCTCATTTTTCCCAAAATATTCCAAACTATTTTTGTTCCCCTCATATTTTTGTTGCTAATCTTTCCTAAATCCCAAATTTGTCATAATTGTGACTAATTTTACTGATCCCATCACTAAAAGCTGTAGATCTTGCAGCTGCTACAGCGTTCCACTCATCTTGTCAGCGGCTTCAGACTCTTCATGCCTGGTCTGTCGGTTTTTAAGTGAGCGGTAGGTTGATGATGGGGTGAACAGAGCTCAGCTGGATGTTGCATTTATTCATTTTCTTTTAGCTCAGCTCAGCTTTCTACTCTCGGCAGTCCTTCGCGATGCTTCCGCTTCCCTAATGTCGTCCAACACGGCCACTGAGGCCTTCAAACGACAGCAGAACTGCATTTTTAATGATCGCTCGAGTCTCACGGCTAACGTTGCCCTGCAGTTCATTTCAGAGTATCAGAGTAAAGGGGCCGAATGCATGTGCTCACCACATCATCTGCCTTCCTACACACCATTATGCATTACACTGAGTTGGTCTATCATATGAAAATCTGGTAAAATATCTGGACATTTCTGAACGAATGTGTTTGTATATTTTCTCAAAGCGCCGCAGATCGGATTATTATTATTATTTCTTTTTTTTTTGGAGGAGTTTTGAGATGTTTTCCTGCAGCTTTTTTTGTTTTTTGTTTCGCCGCATCTATACAATCTAAGCGAATTAAACAAATGCTTTTGGATTTAACGAGTCCACATGAATGTAGCGTCTCCACATCATCAACAGGATTCTAAACTGGAGCGACTCCTCACAGGCTGCTCTGTTCATTATCAGGATCGTTTTCCTAACACAAAAAAAGCAGCGAGCCTTTTTCATTTCAGAGGGATACTATGAATTCATTTAGCCTTTTGTGTGAGGATGACTTCCACTAGAAGAGCTTTCGAGTGGCGCTGCTGTAACGCTCCACGGACTCCGATTAATCAGCCTTCCAGCAGCCATGGAGAAGTATTCACACCTGCAGCCTCCTGGTGGTTATCATGAGGTGCTTTAAATGGCATGAAGGTTTCTAGAAATATTCAGAATGTGTTTTCTGATGGATTTAACATTGAAATCAGTGTTTACACTAAAGCCACCAATCACAGTCGTTATTGACGATTATTATTATTTTTTCCCCTTTTGAGGAGGGATTATGAATTATGGTCATGAATGTAAAATATGCATTTTTTTGTTTTCTTCTATAATATGATGCTGTATCACTGCACACCTCACAGGAGAGTTAAACCCTATTCTTATTACTGGTGTTAATAAAAACATCGATAAACTGAAGTTGTGCTTTTATGATTTTACCACCTGATCAATTTTAAATCGGTTAATTAGCAACTCTTTAAAATTTGGAAAGGTGACAACAAACGCCATCGACGTAAGATGGAAGTGGATTTGTCTCAAGTCAGATCAACTTGCACATATTTTATTTATTTATTGTTCCATTGTACCTGTTTAAATGCAACAATCATGCTTTATTATTTATTCAGTTAAAATAGACAAAAGCTGTCCGGTCTAATTATGTCTTCAGAAACCTTTACAAACTCCTAATTTTTAAAAGATGTTTCTTTGTTATAGGAAAAGTCCCAACATGAATTTAAAGACCTTTTTTAAAGCTGCATTTTCCCAATAATCTTTTTCTTTTACATGACATACAAAATTTCCTACACGTGTGAGAGTTTATTGTACTTGTCACCAATTTATGATGGACTCACCGGCGCTGTTTCAAGAGAACACTTGAGACGTGAAAGAGGGATTCTTGTAAAAGGACTGCAAGGAATTCCGACTTCAATGAAAGCTTTTTAAGTGCAAGACAGAAATCGTCCTTGCTAGAAAGGCTTTTTCTTTCTTTTCTAAAGACCTTGATGACAAATGAATCTGAGTAGCCGCTACTTGCAGCAGCAAAAAGCTTCTTTATTAGAAGGAAAAATGTTTTGGCAAAGATTCTTTAGCCGTCCACGATATTTTCTATCGTGCGATTCACATTTTACATGTTTAATATTAAGTGACCTTAAGTAAGCTTTTGTTTTTGATCTGAACATAGGAAACAAATATTCCGACAAAATTAATTATGTTCCCGATGATTTCAGGAGGTTCCCGTGTATTTTGTTTCATTTAAGTGTCCATTTTTCATAACATACTGTACTAAGAACGGTGTGTTTTTAAAAATCAACCTTTCCTTATTCTTAAAGCCAACATAGTGCATGTGAAACGTTTCAGTTTATTGGTTTTTCTTTTAGACCATTTGGTAGATCTGATGTAACGTTTGCTACCAAACATTTTATTTTATGACCCTTAAGAACTAAAAGAGACTTGTGAACCGTGACATAAAGAGACTATAATGGCGACGGTAGAGAAACTAAAGGTCACGCTAAAGTCATAACAAACATTTTTAAATCAGGGTTTGAGAAATTAGAGCATAAAATGTCACGTTCTGTAAATCTATTGAAAAATATGTAACAAAGAAAAAAGTTGCATAAAAGGTCGAGGATATTAAAACTCAAATCTCAAGAGAAACTCTAATTAATGTCTTATTTGACTTAACAGAAACATGTTTTTTCTTTAAAGTCTCCCAGTCGCCTCTTTTTTAACTTTTGATGGTCAATCTGAGGCATAAATAATATGAGTTTAAATGAAATTCAGCAGTTCTCCAGTGTTTGTAGGGGATTTCAGGTTTTCCAGGCATGATTGCTCTCTAGTAGCTGCTGCTTCATGTTGCTGGTGGGCCAGATTGCCAATAATTGCCGCCCATTAGCGCCTGGGCAGTAAAACGTGTTTCTGTAAGAGAAAACCTAAACAGTAATTATGATAATCAGGTGGCTTCCGTTGGTTTCAATACCTTTAATTGTGTCGTATCAGAACAAAAATGTCTGTCTACAGTTTATTTATTTTTTAGCTTTAAAAGTTACCAACAAATCCTGATCTGATGACGGCGCCATCTCATCACCTGAGTCTGTGTTTGTATTTATCTAAACCAGCGGCGCTCCTGTGTTACTTATCCACAGTAGCTCTAAAGGGCCGGAGCGAGACGTGCTGGTCCAAACGGATTCATTTCAGCTCTGGCTCTATATTTAGGGCCAACAGCCTTTCTTTCAGTTTTTGCCTAATGTTTAGCTCCATCTGCATCTTCCCAGCATCTGTGTCAGGATTCTGACATCATGTTTCTGTTCCTGTCACCACCACGTTTCCTGCTCAGGGGGTCTGATGCCTTAACATAACATCACTTTTACACATTAAATTAGGGACACATTAGTCTTGTTTTTCTAGCCCATGAGGTTACGTCTGTCAGAGCAAAAGGGGCTGAATTAACTGTCTGTGCTTTAATTTTTAAAATAATTTGATAATTTAGTGTTTTTTTTCTTTCCTCCTTCTAATTCTGCACTAATTTGTGTCGTGTTTTGCATCATAAAGCCACAGTAAGACGTGAGTGAGTTCAAGGGGTGTAAATACCTTTGCAAGGCACATCATTTAAAAAAAAAACCAGCACGAATGTTGCATCAGTTAGTTGGAGAAAACAAAGAGAGTAAGTTGAGGCAGGTTCTGTTATTTCCATGCTGCGTTAGATTAGAACATTTCTTATTGCATCATTTTGATGGATAACATCTCTGCGGTTCAACGGTGAAACGTGTGTGTTTGCTCTGAAACAAATGCCCCAACGTGTCACAGTCAGAGCGTCACGGCCTTTCCGTTGTTATCTTGGCTATCACACCGGCGGACTATCAGTGACCCACGCCAGCGCGCCTGTGGAGCCTCTTTGTGTCGGAGCGCCACTCAAACACTCACATCTGCTCCATCGTCTTCTTTTGCATACACGTCTCTCTGAAGGTAAACCCTGTTCCTTCTTTCACCCACCAAATACTCTCATTGTTGAATTACTGCAGCATCCCTCCCCCCCACAAAGTCCCCCCCCCCCCCGTCTGACTGGGTGATGGTGGGGGGGGGCTGGCTGGTCCCCTGTCACAGGGCCAGCGCTGAATGTCGGGTTATTACCCCCTAATTATCAATTACTGCACTCTGCTTCCACACCTGGAGCAGGCCGGGCTGGGAATGAGCTTAGCCCCATTAGGATGGACCCCCGGCTGGGCTGTTTATGGAGGGGGGGGGGGCTGGGCTCTAACCCTCTGGAGGTGTTAATGGCTCTTTCAGTGGTAGAGTCGGCAGGCTGGGCGAGTTGACCTTTGAACTGAACCTAGGCACTTTCCTTCTCTTTTAAGCACGAACGTCTGAACCGCAGCTCATATCTGGAGTTTGTATGTTTCTGGAGCAGAGTGTCGCTGTTACCTGGCGGACACGGACACAGATGGATGGCTGGTTTGTCTCGAAAGGATGCTGGCGAGACTGCAATGAGTTTGTTCTAAAGCCGGTTAATAAATGTCGGGGGAGGTTTGAATATTTAAGAAATTCTTCAACAATACGTGTTAAATGTGAGATTTTGTACTATTGTGGTTAGATGAAGGATTCCACATCTTATCTTCTCACCTCGAGGAGCTCAGAGCTTTAACTTTCCTCAGCAGAGCGCTTCGCTTTCACTCTCCAATCCTCTGGAAACACTTCTGGGTTTGAACTTTGGACTCAGAGGGTCTCGTCTACGTCGACCCGGATATTAAAGCTTTCCTTTAGCGCGACTACTGTCTGCGTAGTGAGTGTGTTGATGTCGCTGCGTGCTGTAATAGCTCCGTTTAATCTATAGTCAATTAAATCGATGCTTTGCTTCCTGTCTTCTTCAGCCAAAAGCTGTTGAACCTGGAGGGTGTCCGTTCTGAGCCGGCGTCTCCTGCAGGTTCAAAACTGTTTTTCCATCCTCACTGCGACACCGAACCTCCACATTATATAAATCAAACATGTGCCGTTAACAGTTCATACCAACAATTTACAGGATATTTATGTTTTTTTCTACCATTTTTTGACCAAATGGAAATGTTGTTTGGTAAAAACTGTAAATCTATCAACCAGCTGCTCTGGATTAGGAATCATTAAATAGAAGGTATGATATTTAATCCTAAAATGAAAGTAGGCAATTAAATAAAACCTTATGTGAGATTTCAGCATATTATTGTGATTTATCTCCCTAATTCTTAAATGACAGGCAGATATCCATCAACTAAGGTGTGATGGTTTGATGCTTTACTGGCTCAACAAACAGGATCGACTTGATCTCAGCGGATCTGGGCGACCACCTGAATCTGAATAATAAATATCGTCTTTTATGTTATGTTGGAAGCTAATCGACTTTAAACCAGAAAGCAGACGCCTGTCGCAGCTTCATTTTATATGCTAATATAATTCTGCTGTTAAAATGTTTGACCATACAAAGCCGAGCGTGAAATATAAATTCACATATTTTATGGACCTGATTGTTTACATGCCACGATTAAAGGATGCACTTTCTTTTTGTCACCACCACCGGTTAGCTTAAAATATTTTTGTTCATGGCTACAACTCAAAGATAATCTAGCTTTTGGTTTTTTGGCTTTCTTGAAGGAATTTGTTACGACGGTTTGAGGAGTCGACCTCATTCACATTATTAGGTCTGTTGTCAAAACATAAACCGTCCCTAGATGTTTCCACTGCTACGCATGGGCCTGTTCAGAGAACAGCATCCAAGCGCATGGATAGAAAGTTTGGGGGAAGGAAAAAATATAGTAAAAAAACAATTGCACCAACGACAGATGGACAATTAAAATTGCTTTGAAATCGCTCAGAGGTTCATGTAAGCTTTAAATCAGCTTCATTTTCCCTTCTGTTAAATGTTTTACTATAGAGTGATCATTTCAACCTTTGACAGTTTAAATAAAATACTTTTGGCTGCACAACACCGACATGGGACTGAGTCTCTGATCTTCGTTGTAATAAAATAAAAGTAGTTTTACCAACTCGTGGTCATTTAGAGGAAAGAGAATAACAACCATGGTATAAAAAACCTGTAACATAAAAAAAAGAAATGTCAGCTCTGCTTTAACAGCCTTTTAAGCACCACCATGTTTACCTTTGAATACTTATTGACGGTAAACTCTAGAGTTAATTTAACAGAACGCTGAGTTAATCTGCAGCTGTTGTAAAAGATTCCCTACGTGAAACCAGCTGGAGTCAGGCGAGCCAAACACTGAGAGAGAGAGTTTTATTTATGGCACTGAATGAACAGAACATAAAAACAAAACTCTTGACTGATCCAGCATTCATCTTACAACCAATCTTGGTGGCAGTTTACTGATAAATATTTACCAATGTGACAGTTTCATGTGGAAAAACACAACTAACTGCGTTATTGTGAGGTGGAAGGAAACGACTTGGCTTTCAAAATATGGTTTGAGTTGAAATCGGAAAACTGCAGCAAGCATTTGATTTTAAACCCTTTTTTCTTATCTCCTACTGTGTTTTTCTGTCCTTTTTCATAACCCGCATTCGTGCTGCATTTCCAAGCTCCCCCTCCATCTTTCTCCTGCTCTGTTTGCCCAACTCGCTTCCTATCTACCTCCAGACGTCTGCCTGTCACTTTCTGACGATGAGCCCAGAACAGCGGGAGGCTTAAACAGAGTCAGTTGCCTCCAATTACTCTCAGTGTGTTACAGAACACCAATCCTGAGAAACCCCTGCTGTGAAACACGGTGCTGGAACATCATATGTGGTCGTCACCAGCACCAGAGCAGCTGGTCGGACCCAATGGAAATGGAGATGAACGCAAGGCAATCGTTGGAGAGAAACTGTTGAGTTTATGCTATGGGACTGCTGGTGTTCCTCAAACCCTGTCCAATGCAAATTCAAGACGAGGACTCGAGTCCAAATGAGCATCTGACATGGCGTGGGCGTTGAGTTCTAGGTTTTAATAGTTCATATTTTATCTGCACTAAGAAAAAATCTGAATCCAGCTTCCTGCTGTGCTATAACGCTCATTTTGCTTTAGCGTATCCTTTAGAAAAACTGATTCATTAAACCCAAAAGCACAGAATGCTGTTTCAGCGCCTCGTGTGTTGTGTCACGTGCTCAAAGCTCCCCGTGTCTTATGATGGATCACAGAGGCGTCGTGCGTCAACGTGGCGACCGGTTTGGAGGACGGAGGACGGAGGACACGCACACGCGCGTCATCTCGTTCACGTCTCGTCTCTCCTCCCACCTGCTGTACGTCTGTCAGATTCCTCGAGTCTGTTTGCATATTTTAGCAGGAACAGGATCAACCAGGAAATAATAATAACATAAAAAACTTCCACAGTGTCTTTTTAATTATCCCTTATTTACATTTCCCTGTGACTTGCAGTGGGATGAACCCAGCCTGTAAAAGAGAGAACACGATTCAGGAGGGTTTTCTACAGTAAACCAACACAAAGGGAGATGAGGCAGGAATAGATGGAAAGAGAAGTAAAAAACAAAAGAAGTACACTAAGGAAACACAGGAATAAAGTTCTATTTTGTTGTTTTTGGTCCCACAACAGGGAAACTCTAGTGTACCAGCAGCAGGGCAGAGGTAAAATATATTAAAACAAGGGCAGTTCAACACCTAAGATAAAAAAAATAATGTTCAGTTATTAAAAGTAGCATAATTAAGCTGACAAAATCAAAAACTCTACATTTAAAGGAAAAAGAAAAGACATCAATGTTTGTGCATAAAAGAAACAAAAGACTATTAGTGTAATGTACCAGCTGGACTGTGTTCATGTGTTTTCGCAGTAAATGAGATTAACCTATAAAGGGATGATCTAACACATGTCGAGTATTATTTTGACTTATATGTGGGAGAAACCTGAACACGGGAGTTATTAACGAAGGAAGAAGATCGTGAGAGTTCGATTAAGGGACACGACAAGCGTATGAATAGAAGTTGCTGTCTGTCCGGTCAGGCCAAGACCACAGAGTTGGGTTAGTGTTGGCAGTATTATGCTGTGGGGATGAAGAAAATAAAACCCATTATATATACTTAGTGAAACCTTAGTGGAGGTTCATCTGTAAACGGGACGACGATTTAACGTGGATGTTAGAACAGCCCAGTCAAAGTCCAAGGCGCAAAGCTGTTGTCGTAACACCTGCGCTCTGGTTGGTGGTACAAATGTTACCGTGTTTTTTTTAGATAAAACTGTGTTGGTGAAATATTCTCAGTATAAACATAAAAGTGTTTCTGTGTAGTGAAGTTTCGTGAGTTTGTGTGGATTCACAGAGAACGTACGATAGAGAAGAACCCTTCTTGGTTTTCAGCAGGACGTTTAAATGCTGATGGAAGCTGGACTCTGCAGCCATGACTCATCCTGATGAACCATCGGCAGCGTTGCCATCATGCGTCCTCATGCGGGCGCATTAGGCCTCTGTTATGACTCACCGGGGAAGTGGGATTTGCCCGCTGACGCAAGCGGCCGTCTCCCCGTGGAGCAGCCGAGCAGGTAAATAAACTAATGATTGTGTGCAGAGGAAAGACGTCACAGGGAGACATGAAAGAGTCGGCTGATTATTGTTTGGCTCAGTTAAATCTCCTCATAACTTTTCATTATTATTTTTTATTTAGGCTAAAACCTGCAGCTGTTGCAACTCTTATTTTCTTTGGTTTTTTCTTTGTTCTGTGTATTTTGTTTGTCTTTGTGAGGCTTTTCTCATACCTGCAGGTCTGGGTTTGTGAGTCGCGCCACCTTCGTGAGTCATACCTCTTAATAACGGGTTGTTAATGGCTCCTCCGTGTCGTTTGCACGTCTCCAACTGACTGAGTTTGTGACCTCGCTCTGATATGTGTGCATAAACGTATCCGGCCTCGTCTCACACGCGTGTGCCGTGATAATGTGACGTGGGCTTGTGTAGGCGAAGGTTGGATGGGACCCCGTGTCCCACTCCGCAGGGAGGACTTCCTAATCCAGGATTACTCTTCCAGATCCTCAGCCAGGTGGATTAGGGGTTAGTCTATGGGAAAAAAAGGGCACCGTCAGCACTCCTGGCCCTGCAGCTCAGTGGATTAGAGTCACTGAGCTGCCCAGAGAGGTGCAGCGAGGCTCGCTGGTCCCCTCACAGCTACTTTGCATCACCATACATGGAAGAAGAGGAGCAGGGGGGGATGGTTTAGTGCACACTCAAACAAGACGCACTGTTGATTTTTCCATCCTTGAATTAGACACGAATATGGTGCAGGGAGACGATAATGGCCTCTATGGGCTCAAGCAGAGAGGACAGGAGTGAGGTGGGCTTCACCTTCTCTGTAAACGATCTGTCGGGTCATTCAGGGCCGCGCAAACTAGGTTCTGTAGGCCCGTCTCGTTTCCTTGCGCCGTATTTTCGCAGAAGGAGATCTAGCGGGTGATCCTTCAGATGATCCTGATGTGTTTTCTGCAGGGTCTTACCAGAGTTTTCATTAAACTTTAGCTGCTTTTTTTGCCCTTCCTCAGCATTTTCTGCTCAGCGCCGGATCATTTTTGGACATGTTTTAATTGGTCTACTTTAATCCCACCTTTACTCGGCATAAAATCTTGGGAAAATCTTGGAAACGTCTTTAATATTTCCTGCTCTTGCACAAGAACCACTTTCGTTTTAGGGTAGTGGCACGACATTTAAACGATTAGTCCACTGCCTTTGAAAAAACTTTTAAAAAATAAAACGTTTTTTGCTGAATTTATCAATCTCTTGTAAAAAATTTCTACTGTTTCCCTAATAATAGTAATAATAATAATAATAATTTGCTGCATTTTTTGGGAGGAAATCCCTCATCGCTAGTGTCATCAATTCAAAATGATCCCATCTCCCTCTGTTTCACAAATATTAGATTTAAAGGAGCAAATCTGCTGACTTATTCATCTTGTTGCATTCACACAGCAGTTCATTCTGTGTGGTTTCACGTGTTTTTATCTGTTTAAGTTTTTAACCAAAAACAAGAAAAAGAAAACTCTTAACATCCCAAAGACATTCTATGTGTGTATTTTATGCTCGTACTTTGCTTTAGTTTCAGCCCCTTTTGAGGATTTCTTCTGTTTTTGCTCTTTAACTGTTTGAGATAATCAAATTGACGCTGACACAAGTGACACAGAAAGCTTATTCTTTCAATAATTGTGGGCTTTGGCCTCCATCACGCATTTTCTATACCTGGCAATGACATCGTTGCCCCAGGGAGGAAGAGCTTCAGAAGATTCTGCAGACATTTTGTTCAACCATCGTGGCGTGAATTAAGTATGAAATGCCTGTTTCGGGTCTTCTTACAGCACCTCAGTCATGACTAAGAATAAAGCTCCTTCTTCCTTTTAACCATTCAAAGGCCGGAAATGCCGGCGCGGTTTAGGGTAAATGTCATACGTGGCACACATTTGCCAACAAGAAAAAGGAAAACGGCAGGAAAGCAAACACATTTTCACGCTGCTGTCAGATATTTGTCGTAAATCGACAATAAATTGGCTCGAATTTGCTTACCAGCCAAAAAAAGCCGTGAGTGCTTGATCGCGGCAGCAACGCGGACACCAGCGGCAGTTCCTCCAGCCAGTAATCAGTGCGTATTGATCGTGAAGTAGTCAATGAGACTAAAGTCTCAATGTGCCCCAAAGCCGCTGCTGACAGATCGATTGGAGCTGCTGAGCGTTTGTGTGACCGGCGCACGAGGGCAACGTTGGCGTCCCTCCATAGGACAACATGTTTTTATTGTTGGTGTTTTAGACCAAGTTTGATTCATTTGTCTGCCAACTTTGCACGAATCAAATGCCTCCAAGGCTCCGGGGTGCTTGCAGCTGCATTGACTGTCCATCAAAACCGTGTCCCGCCTACTTAGTGCAGATAAAGAGGCCATATTGAAATTGCCAGGTACCTAATTTGGTCTTTGTCACGCGTAATTGAAATGAAGTCATCCCCGTTGAAAGATGAGGGGGCAAACGGCAGGGGAGGGAGGATGGAGACAGGCAGAGAGGAATAGAGAGCGGGATAATTGCCTTATAAGGCTGTGGGGGCTGTTATGATGGTGACGTGTCGTTCCCAGCAGCACCATGGCAGATGATACGGTAAAGCCCAAGTCTCGGATCCATCTGAAGAAAGCTGGCTCTCTCTCTCTCTCTCTCTCCCTGGCTCTTCTGTGACGGCTCCAGCTGTCTCACTTTAGGACTGCATGTGTGTGTAGTGAGTAGTGTGCACGTGTATGTGGGGCAGAGAGCGATGCTCGCCACATTATTGACCACTGAGTTACTTCTCTGAGGGGGATTTTCCGTCTGCGGTGTGAATTTCTGCATGAAGCGGTGAGGAGATAACAGGAATGAGGAACAGGAACAACACACACACTCGGACTTAATTAGTCATTTTCAAAATAAGCAACTGTGATATCTTTTTGTCCCCCCCCACTCTCTGTATCCGCTTCTTGTTGCATCTGTTCTCATCTGCTGCTCCCCTCTCCATCACTATCCGTCTCCATCTTCCTGCATCACAGTGCACCCTTCCCCCAACTTGACAGTCAGGCTGGTGTGTGTGTGTGTGTGTGTGTGTGTGTGTGTGTGTGTGTGTGTTTATTCCCCCAGCTGGGGGCAGCAGCAATAGGGAGGGATGTTCTTTGGGGAAATGGACCACATTCTGCTCTGCTCAGAAAACCGTCGGTTCTTCTCCTCCTTGTCCTTTGTCGGCTTTAAGCGTCTCTGTTTTCTATTTTCTATTTTTTAGTTTGTTTAAAACATTTTTCCAATCCTCTTTAATCATTTATGTTCCCATAATCCTCAGTAATTTACCACAAATCAATCCTCCAGCACCTTTTTCCAGTGGTGAATGGGTCTCTACCCAGGGTGGCATGGTGTGTTGGGTATAATTTGCGACTTCCTTATCTGGGGTGCAAATGTCATCTCACTCTGGCTTCGTTGGAAATTAAACAGTTTTGAAGGCCTTACAGGCGAGTCACGCCTTGCATCGTCTGTTAAGCCACATGTGGCTATTTAACACTTTCACCAGCTTGAGACACAAAACTAAGTCAGGAGATGTTTGCAGTCTGCGGTTAGATGTGGAGCGGGAGCTTTTTTGTTGTTGTTTCCATGCTAAGTTACATGAATCTACAGCAAACATGTATTCGTTTGGGATTTGAAAAGTCTTTTCATTTACCAAAATAAATCTCTGAAGGCTTTTTAGGAGCAGATTAGAAACTTTAGTTTCTAATCAAGGATTTTTGCTGCTTTAAACCTGGTAGCAATTATTTATTCCTTCTGTCAAAGGATTTGATTTCTTGTTTTATTGGCTATTGTTTAAATTGTCACACAGATAGTGGGTTAAGTCAGGGCATCTGGTGTGTGTGTTGTAGGGGGGGGCAGAAGAAGAACGAGGGGGGGGTTCTCTCATCCCTCTCCTCTGAGATCTTCCCCTGCCACCAACATCTTCGTTTATCTCAGCTCCTCGTCTTCTTCTTTTTGAGAGCCACAAGCTCCCTTTCAATTATCCCCGCCGTGCTGTCGGGCGGGTCGCCTGGAGACGGCTTCACCCGCGCAGAGCTGAGAGATTCAATCCATTTTAGAGTGGACACCCATTTATATCCTTCTGGACTGAGGTGAGTCGTGGACATCAGGACATTTGTGTGGCTGTAAAACATTTCTGGACCTCCCAGTTCTCCCAGTCTCATTGAGATAGACCTGCAGACGACTCTCTAATGAAATACGTGCTCTTCATAAACCACAACTTATTGCTCTTTTTTAAATTATTATCAAAACTAAAACAAAAAACATTTGAGTGCGCCCGGGGGTGGGGTGGGGGGGGTGCAGTCGTCAGTTCTCCCAACAACTGGATGAAGACCAAGAGGCCGGCTTGAAAGGAAGGGATTATGAGTCCGTTTCCACCGCTGAGCTGGTATCTGTTGCAAAATTGCTTTAATATGGTGAACAGCAACCGCTTTGTTTTAGGAGAGGAATGCAGTCGGTCCAGCTAAATGAAAGGGCGACCATTTCCGCTGGCATGGGTCCCTGGCCAGATTGGCAGAGCGTCCTGTCGGGAGTGGAGGGGTGCGGGGGACCATCGAGTGATATGGAGGAAAGCAGCTCAAATCACCACAGAGCGAACAAAAGAACAACAACAGGTGATTTAGGTCGGTGAAGACAAAAGTCCTCAGCAGAAAAGCTGCAGATTAGCACTAGGGCTAGCATTTTAAATGCACCTAAACACTAAAACATCTCTGCAACCTCGGAGTGATCTGTTGGGTTTAATCGAGACAGAGTTGCTCGTGATGCACGTGTTCTGAAACATGAGTGTTGGTAATGCGAGTGCTTTAATCGCAGAGGAGCACAGCTTTATGCATCCTTTAGCTTTAGCTGAGAGTAAACCAGATTCTTCTTTCATCTCCTTCTAAACTCTTGTTCTTGACTGTCAGGAGTTGATTCTGTTATTTTCCTCTTTTGCTTTTTCTTCATTCTTCAAACCAAACCAAACACGAATAAAAGAACCCTATGAATGTGCAGCGGCCCTGAAGGCACTGAGTCGTGGTGCGCTCACATGTTTTTACCTCCAATCATCATCCAGGAAGAAGAATCTTTATTTGCCAGAATAAAGGCATTTTTATTTGCAGGAGCGTCTGTCGCTAGACAAAGCAAGAAAACTTCCTCAATCCTATTTCAGCTTTTAAACAATAAAAATATCTGCAGGAGTATAAACCTGAACGAGGCTTCCTTCCCAACTGCACACACACGGCTCCCCACGGTGGGCTTCGTGACCTCTGAGCACATACAGCTCCGATTATTCAGGCATTCATATCTTCTCTGCTCTTGGCTCAGAAATGTGCTCCGGGCCCAACCCGAGGCCTGGAGATCTGATGTGTTATCGGACACGACGCGTCTCAGCAGCAACACGCACGTCCTCATTAGCCTGACTGGCACTCATGTCTGTTATTCTCCACTGTGTGACGTCTAACTGGAAGGACTTTGTCCTCATGTCTTCTCCTGTTCACCGTTTTTTCCCTCTTACCTTTTTTTTGGTTGCCCTTCCCCATCGCTGTCAGGTGTGTGGGTGGGAAAAAATGTGACACTTTTCACAGATTCATCATCATCCCTGTTGTTGTTCCTGTCTTTTTTTACTTAAACTCAAAATCATCCTCTCTTGATTTTTACTTCCTCCCCCTCGTTTACCTTGGGGTTTTTTTCACAGGTGATTTTTCTGCTGCTGCCTCCGTCTTTGTCTCTACTTTGTCACCTTCCCCCTCCCCCCTTTTCTCTGCCTGCTGCTTTCCCAGAGAAGTCGACCTGTTATCGGCGCCGTCTATGAATAGAACAGGGCTGGAGCGGCGACCCGCTCACCTCCTCGCTGTTGCTCATGTCTTATGTATTGCTCCATCTTGCCAGAATAACTTTACTGCTGTACCTGCTGCTCTGTTTTTCCTAAGACAATAAAAAAACACATGCACACACACATACCTGCTTCAGCTCCAAAATCTCTTTAGAATCCAGATATTTTAAATGTTCTCATATGTTAAAGGTCTTCCCAAGTCGCCTGAATATGGATTTCTGATATGAACTGAAGCTCAATCTGAGGAAAGAGATGAAATGAACACGTTTAAAACATACACATGAAATCCTTCTTTCTTTCCAGACAGGCAGCCACAAATACAGTTTTTTATTTTTATTTATCTCCATCTTCTCACTCTGAAAGCGATACACATACTGCCACCGGTGCCAGCACGCACGCACACACACATCACCACATGCTTATTTTTCCAAACTGAAACCTGTTTACAATGAGCGGCGGCATGCCTCCTCCCAGTGTTTGTGGGGCTCCAGTAATGCTCTGGGGAACATGGAGCTTAGCGGTGACAGCATCAGAATCCCTCCTCCCAGCGCGCTGATTACCACACCTCTCAGCCACGTTGTTCTACGGTGGATGGAGCGTCATTTTGAACAGTTTTATCTTTGGAGAGGCTATGAAAGGAGGCTATGAAGTCGCGTCTTGGTGCATCTTGAACTCTTTTCACATTGTGTCGCTTTACATCCATGAAACTTTACGTAGATGTATGTAGACGACACGGCAGACAGGTAGTCTGGGCGAATAGAAGCGAAATCACAATGTTGAGACTGAATGCGAAACGCGGACTAAGATCCAGACGACAGGAAAAAGGTTGTCATCCAATCTGATAAGCTTCTGCCATTATGCGGCGAGGAATAGGCAAATATGTTAGTTTCCAGACGTTCAAAGCTCTAACTGGAGTCAGATCTGACTCAGGGAGTGCTAACACCACTCTTCTTTATTAGTAATAATTTTAATAATGATAATAATATGTTAATGTGCCGTTCCATTCTCAATCATGCTGCCAGATGTGTATGTAACGTATGTGCTCGCAAAAGCACAACAGGTGACATTCTTACGAGACAGTAATAAGAACAAACCCTGAACAGGGTGTTTACCTTCATTTAATTATGTGAAATATGTCCCTGGAGGCAGGGTGGATTCTCTCCTTGACTCTGAATGCCAGCGGGGCCTCTGCCTTTGAACTCCTGTCCCCTCATTTACTTTGATGCATCTCAACTCCACTCAAAGTTGGGGGATATTTTGATTCCTTTTGGATAAAAGTGACTCCCAGGTTCCATCCCTTCCTCCTCCTCCTCCTCCTCGCCTGCTGTCCTGCCTTGTCACTCCCCCCTTCATTCCTTTGCTGTAACATTGGTTCGGTTTTCCAGGTTCCGCATTCTTCTGTGCATTCTTCTGACCTGCCTGTCGGACTGCTGGGAAAAAAAATAAATACATAAAAAATGTTGAACTCTTGTCTGTGATTATCTGCTCGTGTTTCATGACTGCACACATGAACGCGGAAGGAGAAGCAATATAAATTCACAGAATCGGGTTTTAGTCTTTCGTTATCTCTGCTGACAGCTTCATTCTTCCTCGTTGCAGGCAGTTCAACAACTCACTGATGTGATTCAAGCAACCTTAATTGCTCTGATTTGTTGTTTTAACCATCACAATGAGGGGAAAATTGTGTTTGTTTATCGTTTGTTTCTGACAAAAACAAAAAAACTTTCAACAAACTTAATTTCATTATATAAATGTAAATCTTGTGAATTAAAAACAATGTATTAATAAGAAATCCTCCAATTAAATGTCTGCAAATGTATACATTTGTAATAATTTTGAAAGAAAAGCGACTTCCCCTCCTCTAATTGCATAAACCAGGTACTAGACGTCTGTGTTAGCCCGAGCCGACGGATCTGATGTAGCACACGTTCACTACGGCTTAGCAGTGGGTGCTAATTGTGTTGGGCCTCGGGGCAAAAGTAGCATCGCACCAAAGAGGCAACATTTGTGTTGTTTTTTTATTTCCCCCCCACAGCAACAAGCCTCTCTCTGTTACAGCAAAACCACACGCTCGTCATAAAAAACGCCGGACGACTCGCAGCTACTTAATAACCATGAAAATGATTATTACAGTTTAGATTTGTCCAGATTTTTTTTCCTCATTCAAACTTCAAATCCCCAGCGAGTCCTAGTCCAGGGTGTTTTCAGGACTATATGACTGTTAATTGCTAATTAGGCTGGTGTAGCAACAGACCCCAGCGAGAGGTGACGGCACTGTGTCGCTGTACAAACAATAATTACAAAGAAAGGTGCAGCAGGAACGTGTCAACATCTGTTCCTTGTATGCCAGACACACACAGACATAAAAAAAGGGTTTTTCTTTTAGAGGGGGCTTGAGCAAACATGGCAGGGTTGTGCTCATGCTGGTGGGGGTGAGAACTCAAAGGAATGCCGGGTATTTTTTAACTGAAATAACCAGCGAGCGCGATCACATGTGAGCTGATGTGAACTGAACGATCTGAGGCTTTTATTGCAGAAAATGTCTACGGCAATGGGAACGCGCCGTGTCCTAGGAGACACTCGCACAGGATGTCAGAGAAAGCTTTAACGAGACAAGGTCAATGAGTTTGGTCACCCGTCACCAGACAGGCGTCCTCAGCATTTGAAGCTTAAACCAATAATAAAAACTTCGTCTATTAATCAATTAAATTGGTGTACTAGATTTGTGCTCATTATATAGGATAAAAAATAAATAAAAAATCAATTAAAATAGTGACAGATGTTTGCAGTGAAAGTACCTATATTTCATGTTATCTGGTTTATTTATTTATACTTATTGTTGCGACTTAATTATCTACTTAATGTTCTTAACATTTGTAGCTCTAGTTTTTTTTTTTTTTTTTTTTTTTTTACATCTATAGACTTTTGTTAAATGTAAACAGCAGGTTGTGGATGATGGACATGAATTATCTCTTCACCTAGAGGAAATACAAAAATTACGTTTGTTTACTGTCCTGGATTAAGAAGTGTCCATTATTTATTTAATATTATTATTTTGTTGTGTGTACGATTTCCAAACTATCTTTAGCTACAACCAGGTAAACATTTATCAAAATACAAAGCATATATTTAGGGTTAGGTTATCTGACCACTTCTCTCTCTGCTACTTTCTTCGTTTGTCCAATCTACTTAGTTACCGTTATGTCAACCTTGTTAACCTTTTGTTTTCTCTTAGTGTTCTTCTCTCCATAGTAGCCACACCTGGCCTGGCGTTCTTTTAGCTGAGACAGCTTCTTGGATGAGAACATGGGCTGAGATGCTTCCAGTGACGTTCTACAACTGCTGCTATAAACTCTTTTATTTCAGTATCCTATGCTTCTATTTTAGTTTTCTGTTTCTTCAAACCTCCAGTCGGTCGTGGCAGATGGCTGCTTGTACTGAGCCTGGTTCTGCTGGAGGTTTCTTCCTGTTAAAGGGGAGTTTTTCCTCTCCACTGTCGCTACATGCATGCTCAGTATGAGGGATTGCTGTAAAGTCAACGACAACACAAGCCATTGTTTCTGCCTGCTGATTCCAGAGGAGTGAATGCTGCAAG
>JAVLVB010000265.1:168263-179607 GCA_032876305.1 Orestias chungarensis
TATATATATATATATATATATATATATATATATATATATATATATATATATATATATATATATATATATATATATATATATATATATATATACATATATATATACATATATATATATATGTGTGTGTATGTGTATATATATATATATATAAATATATTTATATAATGTAAAATAAAATAAAAACAGACCACAACCCTGCGCATTTTTAATGCGCGCCCAGTTATAGCGCGAGTCCCGTCATGGTTTTCATGCCAGCAGAAAAATCGGGCTGAGACGACCCTTTTGTCTTCGTAATGCGCCGTATGTATCACTGTCAGTTAAACGTGAACTCAGACAAAAGAGGGATGTGAGAGATGGATGATACCAGGCGCTGAAATAGGAATCAAAGTCCCCCTCTGCTGCAGATGATGAAGGAGGTGACCACGAAGGTCCTGGAGGGAGGGGGGGTTGATTTGGACATATGTGTGACATGAAAAAATGACAGAAAATTAGTTCAGATAAATAAGTCACCCATGTTTGATGACGTCATTCTGCATTTTCTATTCTTGATTTTGTTAATTTGTTGGGGGGGTTGATCCCTCCCTCTTGCTGAATTACTTTGACACGATTCCCAGTTTGGAAATCTGACACCCTCCGCATCGATCCTCATACCAACCCTGTCCACCTCCTGTTCATTGCTGACGACCATCAGGGTGACCCGAGCGCACTCGGGGGACTATTTAATTGCGCGCATTCTCCTCGAGGCCATCAATAATCCAAGCTGTGCAATCATTCATGCAGCCATTTTTATCGATACTTTCACGGGAGCTGCAGACAAACTTCGCTCCAGCGAGGTACCAGCAATGTTCAGTTCATCTTTATAATTTTAAAGTTCATAGGTAGCCTCACTCGGGTGGTTTAAATGGGCCGCAGAACTTGGAGTCAAAATAAAATTTGTTCTGGATTTAGCTTAAAAAAGCTAAAAAGAACTGGTAGGTTGAGTAATTTATCCATTTATTTAACTATTGTTTTATGGGCATGCCTTAATTTGGGCACTTAAAATAACATTTACTATAAAGTTCACATAAAAAGTAGCATTTTTTTTGGTTTTAAGCTGGAAAAAAAAACAGTGTGTTGCAGCGTTACACACTTTTCTTCTTACCAGAAACTTTTTTACTTTCCAAAACCAAAGACTGTTGATACCACCTTTAAAATATTGGGCTTTTTTTTTAATAGACTAACATCTAACAACTTATATCCAATTTTTTAAACTCATTTTAATCTGAAATATAACAAGAACCTAAGATAACAAATTCATATGGTTTCTCTTGTCTCATTCTTTGCTGAAGAACTCTAAGATTTTATTAGCGTGTTCCTATCAATTAGACTGATTATGCTACTTTTTCAGCAAGGGAACAACCTTAACTATACATGTATGGTTTAGATGCAGTTTTTTCTGATTTATCAACTTAATTTAAACCCTCATACTTGTCCAAATCTCACATTAACCCCTCAAAGCTTAGATTTTAATCCAATGTTACAAACAAATTACTTGTTGTTTGCACTCAAATTAAGGATGAGCACCTTTATTTCATTGTCCTCATAAACGATTTAAACATAAGCACATCAATGAGGCAACTTTCTTCACGGCAGTTTAGCAGCCTGTCGGTAAAACATTCGGAGCTTTGTGGCGTAAGACAATAAGACGAAAGAAACTTCAAAATGTTTGCCGCTGTTTATTAGCTGGGTTGCTTGTGTGAGTCTGCCTCCATTCTCGTGCAGGATGTGTTGAACCTGCGGTCTGTGTTTGCCTCAGCCACGAAGCCTTGTCTTGTTTCGCTTTCACAGGAGCATGCAAACAAAATCGATGAGCAAACTGTACAGAATTTTATTCTCATGCAATAATTAAAAACCTTATAACATGTAAAAAATAAATCCCAACCTGCTACAGTTTCAAGGCATCACAGGTTAGACTAAAGGGCTAACGGCGGTGCTGCTAATCTTTGTAGTGTGCGCAGGTGATGGGGAGCACTCTGTGGGGGAATAGATGAGTGTGAGTTCAGCTACTGTGCTTAAGTTCAAGTGTAAAACGTATCAGATTAACATCGCACATCCCAGCTCTCCTACTGGCTTCCACACCCAGGGGTAATGCCACGTCTGTGAGCGTGTGTTTGTGGAGCAGGGAGGATTATCACACTATTCTGTGATCTCATAATTCCCTTTTACCTGCAGCAGCTTCATCAATGTGTAGGTGTGCAAGTGCGTGTACAATTATTCACGATTAGGTATTGCATGAACATATGCAGAGTTTATGTGGTTAGTCTGCAGAGGTGTAAAGAACACCCTGCGATCTGTGGCAAGGAAGCTGAATGTGAAATACTAGCTTTTTAGCCATAAGTGGATGTAGTGAAGGTGCTCAGCTAATTAAACTTGTTATCTGTTGCTCATTACAAAGTATTGATGAAGTTGTTGCACTTGTTAATGTGTTACTGAGTCACAGACATTTATGGACTGAGACATGAGAACCTACATGTTTTTGTTAGGCATTGAACTGTAAAGGACTTTTAAGAATCAAGAAGCTGGTTTCTGATGTAAACTTCACTATTATTTAAAAAAATGAGTTTAAAGAAAGAAGATGTTTTAGAAATATATTTTTTTATGTTTTATTAATTTTTTCCTTTTGTTAAAAATTAACGTTTTTTAAATTATTTTTCTACTGATATACTTTAATGATTTATTTCTTCATAGGAGGTGCATGTTTTAGAAGGCTGGGAAGATTGGAATGCCTCTTTGCCATCACCCTAATCTTTAGTTCCCTGCTGCAGAATCAAGACTCTTCCTCAGTCAGTTCATTTTAATTCAGTTTATATTCAATTTAAATTAAATCATACACATTTATCAAATAACTCAAGTTCAAACATACATTTTCATTCATTTCTAATCAGTTGTGTGATCATCATACTTACATTACTTAACACTTTAAAAGAATCTAAAAATACTTTAAATAATTCATAACATACCTTTTGCTACAGGTACTGACATATAGCAACAATATAGCATTAAAACTGTTATCAAAAATAAAGTCTATACAAAATTGCAAACACTGTCAAAAGTAACGTTGTGCTCTGGGTTTATTTTTCTGTCTCAGGCAACAAAAGGCAAGAAAATGCTAAAAATGTGTGCTTTATATTCAGCTTACTAAGAAGGGAAAAGACATGAATAAAAAGAAATAACACACAAACTTGCTTTCCTAAATAATGAATTGTCTAAATCATTGATTTAAAGTCTTCCTCAGTATTATATAATAGAGTTTCTGTTTATTTCTGACCAGACTTATAAGCACATGCTAATGGAACATTACTCAAATGTTAAGAGTGCTTTGAAACAGTTCAGCTCTTTTCAGTTCAGTTCAGTTTTTAGGCTTTCTTTGACTTCCCCAATAAAACGAACCGAGCTTATTTGAAGTAATAAAGCATAATTCTCATATATTTATATTTATTTTTACCAGTTTCAACAATGTGGCGTTTCTACAGTGTAGATTTGTTCTGATCAGGTCCCATGGGATCGCCGTGAAGGCTTGTTAGTCACCAGGTCCTCTCGGGATGAAAGAGTCTCTTTAAAACAAGCCGCAGTCGCGACCCGGAGAGTTTAGCGGGAGCTTTCACCGTGACAAGAGCTCTTCAACTCAGAGCACAAGGGAGACAACCAGGTCTTTGTCCGTGTGGGAGAAAGTGGGCAGAGCCCAAACTGTTACTTCAGCTGCCATCATATCTGGAAATGCAGAGTTACTCCCCTTTATATTTCCCACCCACCGTCTCTGCCGCCTTCATTTATACCCAAAGGCTATCAGAGGCATTGCTAGCAGGACAGATTAAGAGGGGTTTTTCTTTTTCTTCTTTCTCTCCCTCCTTCCTCTCTTCCTCTTTATCTCCCCCAGTGCAAAGCCATGTTTGCAGCACTTGAGAGAGCGGTGAGTCATTGAAGGATTGGGAGCTGTGTCACAGATAAAGACGGTAGGAGGGGAACGTGTTAACACAGAGGACCTCCAGGTGTCTTGTCTATTTGACAGCTTCCTCTGTTTTTTTCTAGTCTCGTATTCATCATTGTTGATGGTATGGCCGAGATTTGTTTCCTTTTCCTCTTGTATTCTTGTCATCTTCTGAAGAGGAATAAAAACCCTCCCTGCTCTAAACAAACAGCAGCATTCCTCTGGGTGGTGTTCTCCGCCTCAGTAGGAAACTGGTGTCCAATTCATAAGTCATGATAACAGGCGTCTTCCTCCACTTACACGCTCACGCCCCGGCTGTGGAAAACCTACTTGTTGACCTGATGCTATGCCACTGGGTAGGGAAAAACGTGCAAAAGTGTGTGGAGAAGCACTAAATCTGAACATTTGACATTAAAACATTGAGATATTCCTTGTTCAGCTCCTTATATGGTATAAAACATGTTCAATCCTGTTTGAAAACCCGTATTCATGTTTACTCCTCAGTTTGGTTTCCCATCCTTAAGGCTGCTCAGTGAAATGCCCGCTCCCCTTTTATTGTATTGATTTGCCATTAGGTTGCGTGGGGAAAAAAAAATCCATGGGCCTCTCTTTAAATAACCATCACATGGAGACAGGAGAGACAGCAGAGAACCATAATGAACGGGAACACATGGGATGCCCAACTTCTGGCGTATTATCTTAGGCTTCGCCGAGTGAGGATATTCTGCTGACCCTGATTTATTTATTTTTCTTTCATTTTTTAAGAAAGAGGCTACACCAAGCATTTTGTGCACTATCGCGTGCCGCACAAAACCTGGTTAGTTCAAGACGAAGGACAGAGAGACACACTGTTGTGTAATATAAAGAAGAAGCTAAGATACAGGGGTTGGACAATGAAACTGAAACAACTGGTTTTAGTCCACAGTAATTTATTAGTATTTATAAGCAACGATTAGCTGCTTGATCCATTTCAGACCCTGCTGTGATCTGTGGTGATATGTCAACCGTCTAGCTGTGGAACCGAGATGAAGCGTTTGAAGGGAGCTCAGCCACCAGCTATTACTTCCACCATCATGCTCACCAACTGGGTTGTGTTATTTTAGATTAAATCAGACAATTTTCTGTTGGTTAGGTCGCTGTGAAAAAAAGTCATGAAAAAGGCTGCAGCCAGAGTCCTGAATGACACCAGAGAAATTGATTATATCATCCCAATCGCTCCCGATTGCTGCCCTTCCTCTCTATTCGTCAGAGCAACTATGTAGGCTAAAAATTGATAATGCTCCATAAGGCGCTGGATAATCTAGGTCTTGAATAATATTTTCAGAGTTTTTGATGCAGGTATGATCCCTGTAAACTCTGTAACATAAAGTGAACTATAGAGACATGCAAAAATTCAGAGATTGTTTTCCTTTTATGTCTTTAATGCCTTCGTTTTGTTATTTCATTTAATTTTCTACTATTGTCTCGCATCTCTTTCGTTTCTGTTCATTTAATTTTCCTTTAGTTTTGTGTTGATATGGATATCCTGATCGTTCCACTCGATTTCCTGTTTATCCGTTGGAGAGTCAAATGCTTGAAATATGGACACAATCAGGCATTCGAACAGAGAAATGTTACAGAATAGAGTTTTAAACCAGCTTCAGTCCAATGAAAAATTGGCCTGAAATCAAATGTTTAGAATGACCCATAAATGAAGAATACTGAAAATCTGTATTTATGATTGTTTAGGGGGTTCCTGACAAAACCCAGGATTTTAAATGAAAGGAAGAGTGAGGAAGTATTCAGCCAGAATTATGAAAATATCTATAAAGCTGGGTTTTAACATTCTCTTGGCCTTTACACCGCATGCTTGTACTTATTAGTAAGAGTTCTCCAAAACCAAAGATAGTTGCATTATGTAAAGGTTTGCTCCACTTTAACCTGCCTCTCTCTCTCAGAAGAAATCTGTTTCTAATCCCTTTTTTTAATTCTAGACTGAGGAAACATAGAGCTGCTTGATCTTTTGCCAGATCTGATGCAAGAAAAAGGTTTCCAACTGTATAATAAATGGGTTTGAGACACTAATAGAATTACATGTAAAAAAAAAAGCGTTTAACATTCGACATGCTGCATCAAATTATGTAAAGATGTTTTCCGTGTCTGACTTTGCCTCGAATGCTTTCTGAACATGACTTGGATTACAGAAATGTAACCTCCTGCGTGGTGAAATCCCATGTGCACCCTGAGTAGTATTTGTGACTAAACCCAAGGAGAATGTCTCTTTATTTGTTTTTAACAGAAGGTTAGTTTTCTTTTACGGTAACTGCAAAACAACCAACAAAAGACCAGAATGTCATGTCATTTTTGGGAACTGGTTTGGTTACATTACTATCTCGTAGCTGCTTGTTTTCTCTTTTACAGTTACAGTAAAGCAGAGCAGGAGGATCTCAGATGTCCTGGCCTGGTGATAAGAAAAAGAAAAATGTTTTACAGTTTTGCACTGAAGCACAAAGCCCAGGATTATTTTACTGGATGCTGAAAGAATTAATCCAGATTTCTGAAATTTCACATAAACCACACATTCATTTTAGCTACAATAGATAAACATGAATAAATCTCCTTAATAAGTGAAGGAGCTTTTGCACAGCTTGGATTGAGGGGAGAAAATGTACTGTCTGTTTTCTCAACGGGCTAATTAGAGATGAACGGACTGAAACGTTGTAAATGAATAAATAATTCAGACGGTTCCGGAGTGGTGGTGGGAGATTTCATGGGCGTACGTGTCCTTGATGTTGCCTTGGGTTGAGCAACGGTGCATTTATGAGGCCTGTGCAAGTCAAACATAGGAATAGGATCATTTATTGACATGAGGAGCTGCTGGTTTCTGAACACACGAGGTGAACATTCATGCTTCATATCTCTGCTGTGACCTCTGAGGTTTCCTGTGAGACTTCACAACTGAAACTGCAATGTTTGCCGTGACAATCGATTGCTAAAAAATTGTCACACATTGTAATTGAATTTATCTATTTATTTTCACATTTGATTCAAACGGCATTGTACTTTTATGTAACAAAACAACATGAAGTAGGTTTTTTAGTTGTCCATGTTTATGGATTTAACTCCCCTGTATAACTGTACAAAACCAATTTTCTCTGCAGTTGAAATGACTTTTTACATCTAAAGGTGGATATTTATACCCTATTTGTCTTTGTGAAAACGTCTTGAGTTCTTCCTATCAACACCAGTTTGCTTTTTCATTGCATGCTGTACGATACAGTATATACTTTTACTTTAAGTTTAGTTCCCTGCATCTTCTCCACAGTTCTTATAGGCCTTTGAAATGAACACTCTCCCTGTCCGGCATGTCCCTTTAAGAGGACAGCTTAAAGTTTGGAACATTGTTTTGCGATCTAATTGTGCTTTAAACCTCTCCACAGCTTTCGATCTGAAATGTCTGACATGTTTCTTGATCTCCGTGATGTTGTTTGTTGACGGCCATCTCAGTTCTCTTGAACAAAAAACAAAAAACTAAGGAGGCCGTCACAGGAAATATGAAGGCGGCTGGTTACACAAGAATTGATTCGTGAGTATTTTAGTAAAGTAGACTTCATTTAAATGTGTGCAGCTATTTTCAGATTTTACTTTGCATCCTTTTGCTTCCACTTTTCAATCATGGACCGATTTATGTTGGCCTAACACATCCAATCCTTACGAATACACTTGTGACTTGGCATAAGCATTGTATGATATTTGCTCCTGCAATATATGCATTAATTAAAAAATATTGAACAGAGCGACGAGAACCTGGTTTTGAATGAGTTCACAGAAAGTTTGTCCAAGCAGGGCTGATGTTTGAGACTGCATGCCATCATTACACACCTGCCCTGCTCCAGCATTTTTTTTATTAGTGTCGCACAGTTCAGTGACAGCCGGACCTGAGGGACAGCAGAAAATGTGACTGTGATGTGTGTGTGTGGGGGGGACTACAGGACACACAGCAGACAAAGACCCGTCTGTGCTGCTGTGCTCAGGAGGAAGAGGTCTCCTCTGCTCTGATGTGGCAAGCTGCAGTGCCTGTGACACACACCGAGTTCCTGTGTTGAGTGTATGATGTCTGCTGCACGCACTGTAGAGTGGCGGGCTGCTGACTGACAGGAACACCCACTCGCAGACCTGCTTTCCCCATGTCCTGACAGTCAGTGTGGGAGTGAGAGGTGATTATGGACACTAGCAAACCTATCCTGGCTCATTGTCCGAGGAGTTTCTGGCTCGTGCAGAAGTTTCTTGCAAATCTGAAGGGGGTGGGGGGTGGGGGGGTGAAGATGAGTTGTAATCGATGTTAATCTGCTGACATGAATAATTAGAAAAAGCTTGAAAAGAAGAGATAAGATGAATCTACAGTCTCTGTTTGTGTTAAAGTTTAAAACTGCTGTGGAGGCAGTTTGCAGCCTTTACTGCGACGCGCCTTGGTGAGCAGATTATCTCTCTGGATTGAATAGAAATCTAAAAACCCGGTTGTGCTGTCCGCTAAAGTAAAGAAAGCTTGCTTTATCTCTGCGCTCCTCTTTTTTCCCCCCATCTTTGCTCTCCATGCAACCAATCAAACCCCCAAAAAATGAATTATGAAAAACAGAGAGAGAGAGAAGGAGAAGCAGCTGAGGGTGAACGCCTGTGTGTCTAAATTTCCATATAGATAGTGGAGCCTGTTTAACTTGCCTGTCTGTTCGCTCTCTGTCCTCTTATTACATTTTGATGGAGAGATGGCTCTTCATCAACATCGTCCCGTCGCTCTGGTCTGACCCCCGAAACCTGATTGTTCCTGAACCGCTGTTGACCCATGAAAAAATGTTTCCCAACATGGAGGCTAAATATCCACTTTAAAGGATTCAAAGGTAAAAATGAAGAGACAAAGTTGCTTACAGAGTCATCAGATATATACTGTTTTTGTTTGTCTTTAGCATTTATGTCATCAACATTTGTAAATAACATTAAATATATTCTACTTACACTTTTTTAAAAATCTTTAATTGAAATTATCTGTACATGTTGCATGTTCTGCAAATCTGCAAATTCCTCGTATGTAAAAAAAAATTGGTCAACAAACACAGTTTTATTTCTGAATTTTTTTTATTATTGGAGGTTAATTGAACTATGTGTTAAAATCTGGTTTACCTCCCTATTAAAGTGTGAAAATGTACATGTTATGGTTCATGGTATTCATGACAGTTCGTAAAAACAACCTGCCTGAAAACGTGAAGCAGGCGAAGGACCTCAAAAGGTCTCAATCCGTACATATGAGTCTGAAAATTGTAAAACAAACATGCAAAAAAAATAAATAATAGAAACACTTCAAAGGCACCAACAAACTATAGTAAGAAATGGAGAAAGAAGGAACATTTATCTTCCCAGGAGTGTCCAGCCAACCAAGATTGCAGTGGCGAGACGTTTAAAAGGGAAATCATGAATAAAGCACTCAAACCAGACATGACTTACCTCAGTAAAGGTCAGAGTTCAGGATTTAACAATGACAGAGAGAAACAGAGGAAGAATGGCATCAATCGGAGGGATGACCTGTGGGCCGACGCGCCGAATGTGGAATTGTTTAGAAGCTGTCCTGTTAGATTAAGTGTAAAACTAACACAGTGTTTTTAGAGAGCCTCCCACTAAATGTCAGACGGGCTCTGATGGTCTGGAGAGAGACTTCAGTAACTTGGATGACTTGGTGTAATTGACCGGGTGCAGCAACCACTTGTTTATATAGAGATATTAATCTTACCTGTGATACTCCACCTGCTCCACTGTCTTCCGCCATCTTTAAATTTTAAACGGCCGTGTTTGATGAGAGCGTGGATCGATTACTCCGTCCTGTGATGTCATCATAACAATTTTTTAGTCGTACCCACTAAGTTGAATTCGTGTCCACAGAGAAAGGAAAGAGTTGGTATTTGTAGAAATTTATAGGTTTTATTCACAAGACTTTGAACTCACAGCTTTTAGATTAATTCTCTCTTAAAACAAGAATTTTGGTTACAAAAAATGTATTGACATATAAATATGAATGTTAAAGTTGTGCGTAAACGTTTTCGACAGCGATCTGACTCCATAAAATTCAGCTCCCTTTAAGAAATTCTTAGGAAATCCAACCATCACACTGTGGTTTTACATTAAAATCCACTTTTATCATTAAGCTGAAAGATGATCTGATGTTTGAAGGGAAGCCCTCGTTTAATGGATAGAAATAAGGCCGAGGTTTCTTATTCCATATAGTTGTGATGATATAGCATGACAAAAATAATTCAGCAAAGAAGAGTGAGTTAAACTCTTTTACTTCTCCAAAGATTCATCAGCAGTTATCACAAAATAAAAACACTAGACGCTAGTCGCTGCTGGCAAGGCTAAAACTACCAGTTGTTCGGCTTAGAGGGGAATTAGTTTCTCATAAAGACCCAGGTCTTCATTCATAAAGTCATCATTTGAAAAATTGCACTTTGTTTCTACTTTGAATATGCTGAACATTACCACACGTCCCAGCACGACTAACAGTCTCACTGGCTAACCTCATAAAAAGGGAACCGGTTTTGTTAGGGTTGGTTTATTATTTTTTTTAAACCAGCCACAGTTTCCTGTGTCCATTTGTGGTCTGCAGGTCCACGTAGCTCCATTTAGTCAGTCTTCCTCTTGCCAAAGCTGCCGTTAATGATTCCTACACCACAAGAGAAGAGAGGAAAAACACAAAAAGAGAAGAGGAAAGAGGAAGAAGCTGCGTGTGTAAAATCCGCTTCCATGTAAATCAAAACGCAATTAAAAACGGGGGCAAATAAGCTTCTCCCTGGAGAGGAGGAGAGAAGCTCTGAGGATGAGGGGCCTGTGTCACTCATCATTAGCATGGCATTAGGAGTGAAGCAGAGGAGCTCAGTCCGACCGCTGGGTCATAGCCACGGTTAGCTGTACCCCCCCACACTCACACAGATGGGAAATAACCATCCCATCCTGAGGAAATCATTTCTTTTGTTTTTATTTATCTGCTTCAAATGCAAACAATTATTCAGCGGATTATTCAGCTATTGTTCTCTCAGGGGGACCATTGTGAGCTGCTAGGAGCCAGATCGCCTGTGTGTCGGGTAGTTTGGGTTTTTTTTTTTGACACAAAGCTGCCGAGTATATTTGCAGCAAATCCATCAGTGAGTGGATATTTCCAAGCATGCAGCAGGAAAAGCGTCGTGGACGTTGGTGAATGCAAAGAGCAGGGGAGGGGCGGGGGTCCCAGATTCCAACACACCGGGTGCTCCAAGTAACCCCCCCCCCCCCCCCCCCTTCATTCTCTCCCAGGCTCTCCCCAAACCTCCTGCCCAGGAGCCAGAGCTGGAGCTAGAGGTGGTGGGGGGGTGAACCCCA
>JAVLVB010000265.1:179707-191174 GCA_032876305.1 Orestias chungarensis
TTACACTCAGCTGAGGCGAAGATGAATGGCTCCTTAATAGGTTTCATTTGTTACAATTATCATAATTAAACATATGTCGGGGAACAGACAAAGGAACTGGGAGATTTCTGTGTTAACACCTCAGGCGGTGGGGAGGGGGGCTAACACGCCACCACCTGAAAGGGATCTGTCTCTTTTTTTGTGATGTTATAATTAATCCGTGCAGGTTTGGAGCATATTTACAGTAATTAATGGACCATCTGATTCATGTGACTCAGACGCTCAGACAAACATGGTGGACCTGCTGTTGTTTTTCTTTTTTCTCACCTGATTTGTCAAAACTTCTTCAAACATTTCTGTAGCGCCTTTTTATGATGACATAATCCCACGAAGGGACTCGCTCTTTCCTTGCTGGGCAGAAATGACTCAAGTGCTCAGAAGTGCAACATTCTGTCTGTTTCCAGCTGCATGTTGGTGGCAGCATAATGCTGTGGCAATGCTTCTCTCAACTGCAATGATGAATCTGGTTAGAGCTGAAGGGGAATAGGACTGTGAAAGACTTGAGACCAGATATCTGGAGGGACCATGACTTGATTTCCAGCGTTGATTCTGTTTTTTTTTTAGTCCAACTTTGACCTCAATGAGCTTCACACACTTTTGTTTTAAGGCAGCTATACAAGGTTTTATCTCTACAATAATGTTTCCATTAATGTACAGCATTGTGTGTTAAAGAGTTCCAGCTGTTCATCATCAGATATTTTAGATTTGGATTTATTTAAAAGGCTTGAAATGCAGACAGATTCCTAATATAAGCTAAGATGTTTAAATCAATTCTTTGAATCACATATTTTGTTGAAGTTGACGATGCTGGATTTCCTGCTTACGGCAAATAAAAGCATCCAAATGTTTGTGAGTGACCGAAACGCCCCGCCGCCCTGGGTGGGGAGCCATGTTCACGCATGTAGAGCAAAGGAGGTTAAAAGCAGCGGTGGGGAACCTTCGAATTGTTTTCAGAGCTTAGTTGTTTTAAATTAAATGAAGCCACAGAGGGATTCTCTCAGAGTCTCTTCAAACATGAGATCTAAAAAACGGTGACCCTGAGTTTGAGATAAGCTCGTTTAACCTTGACAGCCGCACGTGAGACCAAATAAACTGGAGACGTTTTACGCAAACGCGCAGTGGATCTGTTTTTCTTCTTCTTCTTCTTTTGGGAGAGGACCAAATGGGCAAATGTGGAGTTCCATATAACTTCTCATTTATTTGAGTTTCACATGTTTCTTTTTACCTGATGGGATAAAAATGAAAAGAACTAAAACGTAAAACTATTTTAAGTTTAAACCATCTGATTATTTTCATATTGCTTTGATCTAAATGATTCCTTTAATATTTTAGCATCTAGTCTTCCTCAGTTCATCTATTTTAAATTAACCGCAGAAGTTGCTTAAATGCAGCAAAATGTAAAAGTCTGACCTGTGCGCAATAAAACAAAAAAGCCGCAAATCTGCGCACATAGAGACACAGATGGAATCAAAGTGAGAAGGTATTTGTTTCTTTTTATGCCGTGGAGTAAATATAAAATAACTTATTAAGGTTATCCAGATATCAGACAAAAGCAAAGAAGAATTAAATCCTCCCCAGGTTTCAAGATTTCAGGGAAGAGTTGCGTTATTTTAAAGATCAAATAAAGACTTTAAATCCTTTAAATGTTTCAAGAATTAGATTCTGAGCCTGACTCACATAAAAAACTAAGAGATTATAGTGCCATACAGATCTGACAGTGACAGCTCTGCGATCTGATCCGTGTGAGTCGGACGATTTCGCCTTGAAGCGCAACTTTAGTTGTTCTCATTTGGCGCAAACACAAAATGACGCATAATTACTGGTGTTTGTTGTTGTTGTTTTCTCTTTCTTTTTTCTTTTTTTTTTTTTGGGCGGGGGGTGTACCTGCTGGATGAACAGAGGTGACGGTGAGGAACTGCAGGCTCTGCACAGAAATCTCACGTTTGAACGCGCGTTTCGTTTCGCGTCTTATTCTGACGCCTCTCCCTTTGCGCCCTATTGTGTTTAATTTGTGGGCAAATTAAAATGATTTCTCTTTTATTTCCTCGCTGCTCGCCCCATTTTCCACGCTGTTGCCAGGGAAGCAGGGCGTTTTCTCTGCCTGGCCGTGGATAAAAGACAGAAAACAGACATAATTCGTAAAAATTTGGCTTTTTATTTACGACGCTCACAATCTTAAACCCACATTGCGTCTAACTTCTGACTCAAATCCTGGAATTATTGAGCGCAAGTGCCTCATTTTGGCGCTTTTTCGTCATTACCTTATATGGCAGGGCAGAGATATATCGTGCTCATATTTAATAGGCTGCTCGCTGCAGCTCTGCTCCTGCGGTTCTCACTTTAACCCTTTTGGTGCTGAATTATTTTTGGAGCAGAGAAAGACGTCGGCTTTTATTCTCCTTTCCTTAAGAAACAATTACAAAACCGCTCAGGAAATGTGACGTTGTTCCGCACTTTTTGAGCGCATGTTTTTTATTAAAGTCGCGCACATCAGCAGGAGTTGGGGACGTTTAGAAACGCAGAAAACGAGCCGCGCTGTCCGACCTGAGCGCCGTGGCAGCGGATCAGGAAAGTTGGCGCACGGCTGCGCATCAGACTGTGTCTGACCCGCATTTGGAGCTCTTACGCGTAACCGAACCAAACCGAGTTCAAATGTTCAAACTTGGTGTGAGAGGGAATCAGTTACAGTGTAAACATCAGCTTCGTCCCGACTGTTGACTTTCCCAGATTGACCACCATCTTTGCTGATGCAGAACCAGAAACATTCACTGTTAACCTTCACTGGACGGCCGTAAAGACACAAAGACATGCGGGGTGAAAGGTCACCACGTTTTGCTGCATCGATCTTCCAACAGCTCTGTTGAACTTCCCTTCCTCCCTGTTGAAATTGAAATGATGATTCCCTTATGATGATGCTGCCACCATGATGGCGTCTAAATAATAATAGTAATAATAATAAACATCTGGTGAAATGGTCTAGAGCTTTGTGGAGTTTATTCTTCATACGATGGAATTAATAAAAGGCTTTTTGACTTTGGACATGTGCAACATGCAGGTTTTACACTATTCTTGTATATAGTTAGGATTTATTGTGCATAGAGATTTATCTCTTTTTTTGTTTGTTTTGTTTCACTTACAAACACTTAAGAGTTTCTAACGATTTTCCTGAACGGATCTGTAGAAACATTGTTGTCTAATATCTGATCTGAAGCTCATCCACCACCTCATGGTTCTTCACATTTTGCTTGACATTCTCAGGGAAAAACTTTTCTGTCAAAGTTTGTTTTGCGTACATTTTGACGTATTTTTTCGGGTATTCTTTGGTTTTATTTCAAGATTTTTTATTATTATTTATAATTTTTTTAGCCCAACTTATCCTTTCATCAAACTCTGCACCCACTAATGATGCTGCCACCACCAACAATGAGGAAGGAAAAATAAATAACTTAACATAAAATTTTCCACTTTTTATTGAATAAATAATACCCAATAGTAATGATTCACCCAGTCAAACGTGTGCTTTGGATCACTTTTGCACACTAGGATCACTTTTGGACACTAGGATCACTTTTGCACACTAGCATCACTTTTGCACACTAGGATCACTTTTGGACACTAGGATCACTTTTGGACACTAGGATCACTTTTGCACACTAGGATCTCTTTTGGACACTAGGATCACTTTTGGACACTAGGATCACTTTTGGACACTAGGATCACTTATGGACACTTGGATCACTTTTGCACACTAGGATCACTTTTGCACACTAGCATCACTTTTGCACACTAGGATCACTTTTGGACACTAGGATCACTTTTGCACACTAGGATCACTTTTGCACACTAGGATCTCTTTTGGACACTAGGATCACTTTTGGACACTAGGATCACTTATGGACACTTGGATCACTTTTGCACACTAGGATCACTTTTGCACACTAGGATCACTTTTGCACACTAGGATCACTTATGGACATTAGGATCACGTTTGCACACTAGGATCACTTAGGATCATGAATAAATGAAAACTAAATGTAACCTTTCAGGTCTTCACCCATCTCCCCTCCTCCTGCCCTGATGACGTCACGGCGCGTAAAGCGCAGTTTGCGGTGACACCGCTGCGAGTATCTCTGCGTTCACCGCCAGGATCGTGGAGTGTGCAGAGAGAGAGAAGCTGGAGGGAAAACATTCTTGAATTTTGGAGGAAAAAAAAAAAAGAACAACTGGAAAACTACCGAGCGCGCACGCACGCACGACGCGCCACGCAAAGAACCGGAGAGGACATTTCTGCGGGGTTTTTTCCCTCCCCCGCCCGTGCGCGTCTCCCTCTCCTCCTCATCCCGCGGAACACCCTCAGATCGGATCGGATCGGATCCGAAGGCGAGAATGGAGCTGCCTGCCGCCGGCGAGCACGTCTTCGCGGTGGAGGGCATCGAGAAGAAGCGCATCCGGAAGGTAACAGCTGGGACAGCGACGCAGGACGTCGAGATGTTGGATTATGCTTTCAAAACCGAGCCTAATCCCGTCTCTCTCTCTCTCTCTTCTCAGGGGAAGATTGAGTACCTGGTCAAGTGGCGCGGCTGGTCTCCAAAGTAAGCAAACATTGGCCTTCATTTAAAAATCCACCAAACAATAATTAAGTGTTGCTCCTTTTTATGGAGGGCGTAGCGCACAAACCCGCGAGTGTTTATGCGCGAGTGTGTTTCAGTGGATCCGCGGATGCCTTCACTAATTTATGCGATGGGGGGGCAGGAGAGGAGGAGAGGGGGGCACAGCCATGTAATCCCGTTTTAATTATTTCGCTCTGCCAGCGAATTTACCAGACATAGTGCTGCTAAAATGGCCGACTCGATGTTGGAGCAGCAGGAGCGTTTGGATCACACATGCACACACAGGCATGCATTCATGCATGCACACGCATGTGCACATACACACTTATGCACATATATTCATGCACACATGTGCATGACTACGGTTGATTTCTTTAGGATCAAATCCTCTCTGTCTCCGCTTCACCTGTGCGCAGCCATCAGAACATGTGTGGGGGGGAAGGAAGTTTGCACGTGACAGCATTGCACCCATATTGACAGATCCACTCCTCCCTCTGCAGGTACAACACATGGGAGCCGGAGGAAAACATCCTGGACCCGCGCCTCCTCGTCGCGTTTCAGCACAGGTGAGCGACTCCACGCACTAGAACGGGACTTCGGACCAGGCGGCACAGCTCCCACTAGAGCCGTGACCATATAAGGGCATGGGAGGAGGGGCGCTGTCAGATCTCTACCCCTTACAACCCCCCCTCTCTTCTGTTGCACACTTGGAGAAGTAGGGGGCTAAATAAGCTGGATGTGATGGTGAGCGTTTCCACATCATTCCCATTCTGAAGGAAGGACTGGATCTGAGGAGCTAAGCGAGGATTTTTGGTGCCAGAAGAGCCAAATAAGAAGTTAATTAATGGCCAGTGAGTCCTGATGGGACGAGGTATTCCTGTTTGGATCAAACTACACACAGATGCCTTTATTTTTTGTTCTTTGCTTGCCAGATGGTAATTTAGGAAAAGATGCTGAAGGACGGGAGGGGTCCTGATTGAAAGAGCCTTGTTGGAGGAGCGAGGTTGTTTGTTGTGCTTTGAACTGGAGGTGGAGATGGCCAAACGAACAAACAGTCTGATTTTAAGAGGGATCAGAGGCATGGTTACCTATCTATCTGTCTGTCTGTCTGTCTGTCTGTCTGTCTGTGTGTCTGGAATAAATAATAATGACAATAAGACATTAAAACATTAATTGCATCCAACATTGTAACCAGGCTTACTCCACTGTCACACATAGAACACAAATCCTGAAAGTCTGTTCTGATTTATTTAGTTGTTCTTTTATTTTTCCAGTTATAAGTTATCCCCCATCTGGCCACCATTTAAGAAACACAAACAAAACGAAAAAGTTTGTGTAGCTTTCTGGGAGCTGGATTACCTAGACCCCGCCCCCTCTTATCAGACACACTTTTCATAACTGCTGTTGAGTAGTGAGAATGTTTGATCACTGGACGCTTTCATGCAAAGGTTGCAGGCAGCCTTTAACGTTGGGCCCTGAAAAAGAACAACAAACAAACAAACAGAATCTCTGGCATATTTGTACTATTTTCACAGGGGGAGATTTTAGTGAAATGCCACTGTTACTTAATCCTGCACAACTGCGTCCCGTGCAGACCCGCGAGGCCTCTGACATATTCTCCCTCGCCAGGCTGTCAGCCCGCTCAGGGGCTGAGAGAGGACTTGAGAGCTGGGGAAAGGAATTCGCCTCCCTGAAAAGGCTAATTGACACACACACACACACACACACACACACACACACACACACACACACACACACACACACACACAGAGCGCTTCTCAACGCTTCCAGTGTACGGCTCTCACCCCCCCTCTCTAAGCCTCCCCTGCCTGAGTATGTAGCTGTGTGTGCTAGGATGGTTATGCAGAGCTGCCTCTGCGCTCTCTGGTTCTTGTGTGTCTGTGCAGCAGATTCTCTCTTACTCCCGGGGTAAGGGGGGGTATAATTGCCAAATCTGGTGTGAATAGGGGTCACCCCGTTAGACGGCGTTTCCTAAATTGCATGCATCACAGCGGTGGGGACTTTTTATCATGGCCATCTTCTGGCAGCTCTGATCGTTTGAACGTCTGCAGCACGAGGCCGACAATCAGTGTGGGAGTTGGAGCACGCCTGGGGAGGTCGAGGGGGGGGGGGGGGGGATATTTGCAGCTGGCCTTCGCCCATCTCTGGTTATTTACGAGCCGATGTTGAGTCAAGGCTTCCATCGGCGGTGATTTTTCACACACGCCGTTGTCCTTGATCTGACCAGCTCTGTTGTAATAACAGAGATCCTGGTCGCTTCTCGTTAGAAACGGCTTTGAGACCATATTCTTGACTTTACTGGCCTGCTCACATACCATACAAAAGTGTTCATAACCCTTATAATTGTTGTTTCCAAATGTAGGAGAATAAACCTGCTTCTCCCACATCTAGTAAACAGCAAACATGACATAACATAGCAGCATAGCTGAGCCAGTTATTTAGTCCCGTTATGCTAACTTAGAGTCTTGGACCATTTAAGGTCATTTATAACGTAGTATGAGCTAAATATGAACATTGTTTTAGTTCTGAAATCCAGAATCTGTTAAGTTGTAACAAACTTAAAGCTCCTGTAGTAAGACGCTGGATCAACTTCAGTCCATTTGATTTACTTGCTTACTAGTTAGACTACGCTTTAGACTAGTGAACTTCAGTCCATTTGCTTTTCTTAGTTTACGGGGCAGATCTGACACATCCAATATGGCCGACACGTTTGTTATGGTGGCGCACGGAGGTGATGACGTTCAATTATGGCTGGGGGGGTTAGTGTCAGCCAAAAGTAAGAAAAGAATCAATTATTTCATATTTCTGAGAATAAAAATGCAGGATCAGTTAAATCAGCAACTTTACATAATTCTGTGATTTGTTAGATGCTATTTATGCGATGAATATGCGGCTTTTTAAGAATTATGAACACCGCCGCATATTCTGCGCCCTTTCCTTGATTTTGCAGAATTTTCAGCGATTTTCTGGAGGGACTGACATTCTTCTATCTGAAGCCCTTTCATATAAAATTAATAACTCGTCAGTAGAGGTTTGGGATGTAGATAAAAAAAAATGTATCATGATAATATCGTGTTAACGAAGTAGTTAAAACACAAATACCCCATTTAAATATGCTTATTTGTAACACGGGTTAAATAAACAAACATTTTCTATCAATAAAAGCATTTAATCATGTTTTTATTAGTTCTTCACCCCTCTAATGAAACAATCAGTAAAAATAACACTCATGCCAGTTTAATCTTTGCAATTTATCTGCTTCCAACAGCTTTTCCCCATCTGTCGTCACATCAAGTTCACGCAGCATGATTCTCCCACCCTTGTGTTTCACAGTACATTCTGAATGAAGCAGTAAAACGTCGCTTCTAAACAACCTCCTCCTTCCCCTGCCTCACCAATTTTTGAGTTGCTTGTATTTGGTGACACGTCTATAAAACACATTAAATCTGTGGTCATAGCATAAGGAATGAGGAAGATTTCAGTGTCTGTGTGTCAGAGGAGGAAGAGTGGCCCCCTGCTGTAGTCACTGATTGAATTTCTCCAGGATAATGAGAATATGGAATGGGCTGATTAGCATGGAGAGCTATGCAAACGAGTGGACATTCGTTACTGCTCTGAATCCACGCTTGACCTTGGACATGCAGGAGAGAGTGAAGGGCAAACCTGCCGCTCTTCAGATGTAATCCGACTTTTAAGGTGTTTGTAATATTCAATCTTTTTCTCTTCTGCAGAGAGAGGCAGGAGCAGATGATGGGGTACCGAAAGCGAGGACCGAAACCCAAAACTCTTCTGCTTCAGGTATGTTCTCTATGATTCTTCAGCACGCTGTGGAAATATCCTCATTCACTGAAACACTTAGATGAGGAGCGCCATGTCTGCTGCCACTGTGCTTTTTTTACTTTAGGGGACAATAGAGAGGGAGTTGGCGAGATTTTCCCACAATTGATTTATATCATCACTAAAACCGAAACTGTGCTTTGTTGCCAAGAGGTTCACAACGGGCTGCACGCATTTACGTCTTTGAACTTATTATGTTTGGATGCAAAGCAAGCATGCAAAGCTGATTTATTACTATTCAAAGTGAGAGTGGAAACCTTCCTTCCTTGTTTGTTCTTTGACGGGACAAAAGCACACAAGGTTTTGACTCTCTAAGCCAGGGGTGTCAAACTCAATTACATAGGGGGGCCAAAATCCAAAACAGGCGTGAGTTTGAGGGCCAAATAGGACAAACATTTATTGAACACACTAAAACTTTAAAAAATATCTTTTTTTTAGCATTAATATGAATAAAAACTGGCAGGACTTTTAATCTGGAATAAATCAATTTAAACCGTAAATAATTTATATTTTGGTCTTCAAAAAAATATATATATCCAACCTAAATAAAAGTAAACGTTACCAGAACAAACATTCAAATATCTTTACTCTTATGTCATCATATATTAAAGAATAATACAAAAAAAATAAAAAAATAAACTTACTAAAATATCCAAGGAAATTTTGCTCTCAATAAAAATATATCCTGTCAAAATTATACTAATTCAAAATATGAACATGCTCCATAACAAAACCTGGAAATAAAGATAAAATTTCCACTTTATCAAACCAAATCTTACAGTTTTCTTTGGTCTAATGTTGTTTGATCTTTTTTTGTCTTTTTAGCTATAAGTTCATCTAAGTTTATCATCACTGAGGAGGGATGCTCATACAGATACCTGCTGCTAAACATGCACAACGTTTGAGGCAGCTGAAGCGGTGCATTGTGGGATCTGCAGTTTTTTAACCCCTGAGGTTGCAGTCTTGATCGTTCTGCTGCTCTGACAGCTCCTCTTGACAGCTGTAGGATTAGGAAGGGGTGGGGAGGGTGGGGGTGAGTCCTGATTGGCTGTTTTCCTCTAGCACCTGATTTCATAGGAATAATCAAGTAACTAAACCTGGAAAAAAAAGCATTTATTTCATTTAAACCACAGAAGTCCTTTCTGTGAGTGGAGGATGACCTGAAAAAACAGAACAAAACCATATTCTTCAGGATGATTTAGGTGATCGGTATGTAAAAGGCATCAGGAGCCATCGCCAGTAAAATAACGTTACGTGCATGTCAGCAGTTCAGCTATGTAGCAGGTGGTGGTTCTGCTTTTGATGTTGGTCCATTTGCCTGATGGCAGGAGATCAAAATCTGACTCCATGCTGTGCTTTTTTTTATTTCCCTGGGTTTTATTAACAGGTTATGGCTAAATGATGATTTAAACATAGAAATATGAACACCAACGTAGCTAAACTACTGCAGTGAACTCTTTATTTTTTGCTTATTTTTGAACATATGACATCAAATAAATGGTTTGAAACATTAAATCTAATCATGCAAAATGGATAAAAAAAGATGAAACTTGCAATTTTTGGAGAGTCACCTTTAATATGTTTCTCAGGGATTATCCATCAAATTAGTCTAAAAAACGCTGATAAAATATGACAATGAATAAAGAAATTGATGAATAAAATGTTTGAAATAAACTCTCCAGGGATTCTTTTAGCTCCCTTGACTAGCATCTGCAGGACACAGTTTTTAGTATCCAATAGAGTTGAGCAAATGCATGAATGAATAAATAAAAGCCCAGAAATATATGAAACAAGATATTTCCCTTTCAGCTCCCCTCACTGTTCTTTGTTGGGCTCTCTGGAGAAATGCCATCAGAAACTAAATTAGATCTGAATCTGCACCGCTGAGATTGAACCTCGACTTGGAACGAATGCTTTCAATAACTAAAACCTAAATTTGCACAATTTCAATTCGAAACTGCTGTTTCCTGGAAACCACCATCTCTAAATTGAAACTGAATCCATTTTCTTTTTCTTTTTTTTTTAACTATTGAAAATTTAGCTCCTTAATACTTTCAGTTCCAGTTCTCGGTATTCGGTTTCGTTTTATCGGGGTCGCACCTCTGGCTCCCTTAAGAAGCCGCAGCTTAATCGAACACGGCTTGACTTGACTATGTTGAACCTCAGTGCGTCTTCAGCTGGACGCAAAAGAGTCTGTCAAGTTAAAATGTCAAGGACCAACGTCCTAGGTTGGCAATAAATGTCTTAGCACGTGTTGTCTTGTACTACAGACAACACGTGTCAAAGATGCTGTTGAGGAGTTTGTTTCCTCTAGGGATTATTTCCATAACCGATTAATCTGTCCATTATTTTTTACGATTAATAGCTTTTTATTAATATTATTTTTATTTAGTGTTTACTTTCCCATATAAACTATTAAAAAATGAATTTTCATTAAAAGGAAAACACAAGAGAATCGTGTCGTTCACTTGAATTTATTGAACTTTGTTTAAAGGATCAAATGAGCTCAACGGTGTAAAACATTTGTTCATTTTTAGGCATAAAATACAAAAATGAGGTAAAATTATATAAACCTTATTGATTGTTCAGCATATTAACAATAATCTCAGCCCTTATTATTCTCTAATATTTAATTAGATGTTTATTGTGAATGTTCAGACTTAGTTGGACATTATTGTTCCTAATAATCTGAACTTGTGTCTCTACCAGCATGTTTAGAACAGAGTTAGTAAGTGGTAGACATTGCTGGGGGTGAGTGTCCTGTTCCACATGTGTTCCTTTATTGTTGCTCCTGCAACTCTAAATGAATATGAACTGAATTCATTAACAGTATTTAGCGCCTTTATTTTCTTATTAGCTTATTTTACCGCGCTGGTTCTTCCTCTCCTGCTTCAACTCTGACATGTTTTGGTCTCAGATGTTCACTTAAAGAAGACTTTCCTACATTTTCCTGCTCCGCC
>JAVLVB010000265.1:191274-203771 GCA_032876305.1 Orestias chungarensis
GGCTAACGATTGGCTGGTTTCTTCTTCTACTGCTCCACTGGTAGATCACAGCGTTAGGTAGCTCATTACTGCCACCTACTGACCGCAGATATAACAGATTGTGTTAAAAATAGACGCTTACGGTAAAATGTGATTATAAAGCAATGAATCGATGACTGAATTACCTTTCAGCTATTTTAATAATCGATTAAATCGACACAGATAATGTCATGATCGTGCCTCATGACATAGGATTCCATTTATATAGAAGAAAGTAAACTTATATTAATATCTGTTTTTCTTGCCACCATTTATCTGCACTGTTTGTAACAGTTGTTACTTTAGGAATTATTTGTATTTCCTTCACATTTGAAGTTTTTGAAAATGTTGGTTTATAAGTGTCTTGTATCTTCTGTTAAGGTGCCATCATTCGCCCGGAGAACAAGCATCCCAGCGGGATTAGAGGAAGCGGTTCAGGACGCAAAGGAAACCCTCAAGTCGGATCCTGTCCAGCGCTCCCAACCCCAACAGTACCAGCTAAACAGCAAGAAGCACCATCAGTACCAGCCCAACGGCCAGGAGGTTCCTGCCGACGCGCTCAGCAACAGCAGAAAGAAGTTGATCTACCAGCTTAACAGCAAGAAGCATCACCATTATGAACCCGACCCACACATGTATGACACACAGGTTTCTAGACTGAAGGAGTTGGTCAAAGTCCAGGAGCCGGCCAGCAAGCTCACGAATCCTTGCTGGAACCTACCTCTGGCCCTGCAGCAGAAATGGATCCGTAACAAGGACACTGGGTGCCTGAGCAAAGTCAAGGAGCTGGCGGTGGAGGTGAGGAAACCCGTCAAAGAGGCGCAGAGCGAAAATGCGCTGAAGCCAAACCCCAAGGAGGCGTCGCTTCCCAGCACCGCCAGCGGCAAAATGAAGATCATCAAGAACAAAAACAAGAACGGACGCATCGTCATTGTCATGAGCAAATACATGGACGGCAACAAGGTTCACGGAGCCAAAGACAAGCACAGGGAACTCTCGGGGGACGAGAAGATGCAGGACGCCGAGACGTCCCAGAGTGACCCGGCTCCCAGGACCAAAGCGAACCAGCACCTTGAGAACGGGATTCCCAAAGAGATCTGCAAGGGAGGCTCGCTCGCCGTCGCCGAGCATCCCATGAAGGGCCCCCCCAAAGACGGACACTTTTCCAAACCGTCTCCGAGCACAGCCGAGGAGTACAACACGGAGGTGGCCCGCGGTCAGGCCGATTTACCGGACGACTTGCCCCTGCGGCTGACAGCCAGTTCCCCGCCGACGTTGTGGACCGCCGACACCGCCGTCCTGACCCCTACAACCGTGGACCGGATCCGAATCCCCTCCTTCTCCTGCAGTCGAAAAAGGAAGCTGTCGGATCCGGCTGAGGACAGGAATGCTGGGAAGTTTCTGCCGTCACGGAGCTTGAGTGTGCCTCAGGACAAACCCATGGACCTCCACTGTAGCGCGGCGCGTCACGTGGACGTGAGCCAGGAGGAGCCGATGGACCTAAGCTGCCCCAGAAACAGGAGGCGGCTCGAAGCCCAAGTCGCGCCGCCGGTGGATCCCGAGCCGGCTGCGAAAGATGCACCTGCCGCAAAGGAGAACGCGGCGAAACCCTCAGAAGAATCCACGGAGGAAGCGGCGAAAAAGATCTCACCGTTCATGGGAAACATAATCATCACTGACATCACGACAAACAGTCTCACCGTCACCTTTAAGGAGTACGTGTCTTTCTGAAACCAAGGACTTCTCAGCTTTTGATTGTGAATATGTGCATATGTAAAAAAAACGACACAAAGAAAAAGAAAGAAAAACAGGAGAATTTTGTACATACTGAAGTTTATAATTTATATGTCAAATCCAGTATGTTTCCTATGACATTTTATACTGTAACTCCAATGTGATGCCAAGAATGTGCCCTCGACTATTTGAGCGATTTCATCACTCTGGTGGAGATTTCCCACCATAAACAAAATCTTTGATTTTAAGGGAGGTCACTTTTGCTGTTTTTTCAGACTTATAACCTGAGATATACGAGGGTTTTATACATGTTTCGTATTACTAACGTCTGTTCGTGTTTCGAAGTGAGCTGCCATTGCAGATCGAATTTAAAGCACTTAATTCATTTCCGTATGTTTCCGTTGGAGAAACAGTCACAGATTAATATTATTTTTTATGTTGCTGTTATGAACAGACCCCACATTGTGGATTTAATGCAAATGTCACAGTGCAGCGTAAACACCCAGCCGGGCACGGGCGTGCGTCTGCTTCCTTAATTAAAGCTAATCTGACTCATATCCATCCACCAAAGGTTCTCAGGAGTTAAAGGGGTTGTTTAGATTTCTTAGTTTTTTATGTGAGGTTCTTCAATTAATTAGTGGCTTGTGGTTTGAATTGAACTTACATTATCAACCTAAACTGCAACGATGTATGAGTGCATCTAAAATCTCTTTAGTGTAATTATTGCTCTTTTCTCAGGTTAGCAACGTCTGCATGATTGGATGCAGCTAGCAGGTTGTGTTGGATGGAAAAAAAATGAACTGAGGCGCCTTAATGGACAACAGGGTTGATGAAATTTTGCAGAGGGTCTTGGGTAACTTGGGGCCAGCTCAGACGCATGTTGGCCCCCCAATCTTTAAAAGATGTTTGCTTAAACCCGTCTTTGACTAAATATTGTCTCCGATTTTTGGACTCTCTCTCCTACTAATTTGATCTAAACGTGATCCTGGATCAGAATTAGCTGATAGTTTGGCTTCAGCGTCACAGACAGATGTGTCATTCGGCTGTTATGTGTTAAAAAAGTCTCGTCAAGCTCTTTCAGTTTGATTTGTTTTTGTGTCTGAATAGATCTTATCCATCTGTCACTCTTAGATTTGATTGATTTTCTGACAAACCCACCAGATTAGGACCCATAAGCTATATTTGATGTCAGCTCCACAGAACCTCACTCTAAAAAAACAACTAAACTATCCCTTTACACATGATCAACACAATCCTAGAAAAATAAAGTGTCATTTAAGAAAGGTAACTCCCTGGTTACGTGTTTTTATCACTAACACCAAGTTTTGTTTGGTACTTTTTGGAGCACAAGCTCATAATGTTGACCGACACCTTAATTATACAGACCAAATGGGACTTTAAAGTCAAACCCTATGAGTCTGCGCAGTTTCGATTATTCATGCGGGTAAATAGTTAGAAAAGCTGCACATTTAATGCCAAGCCAGTCGGGAATGCTAATAATAAAAGGCTGTGTTGATGAAACTGAAGAGAGATTTATTGGTGTTCGAGGTTTAGATGAAAATCCAAACTTTGTTTTCAACAAATCGTTTTTTTTATTCTATTATTTTTCCCTCGAGTGTTTTTGGTTTTCCTTTCGCCTCATCTTTGCACTCTGTTTAAAGTGGAACTGATTGTTACGAAGTATACGAGGCTGTTTGCTCAGCCTCTCCCGGAAGGTGTATGTGTCTCAAAATAAAAACGGAGCTTTTTGAGCTGTGGCACGTCGTTGCTCCGGTGTTCCTGATCTCTTGTGTTTCTTTTGTCTGCAGGAAAACACGGAAGAAAAAAACAAAAACTCGTGTTTATGAAGCTCTGCTTGCAAAAACAGATTGTGTTGCGTATGCGCCAACTATCCTGCACAAAGGGCTTTTCTGTGTTGCATAACTGCGCTGGTCACTGACATTATTAAAACCCCAGCCGTGCATTATTTTCCTAGTTGGGCCTGAACCCGACCAGGAATGTAAACATCCAACAGGATTGGAAAAAAGGGTGGAGGCCAGAAGTGATTGTGAAATTTGAAGAGTCTTACTGTGGGGGGAGCTGAATAATCAGTCGATGCGTTCTGTACGTGTGTGTCTGCTTTAGCAGGAAACAAGTGTCAGGACGACTTCTAATTATAATGTAGCTGCTTTTTCCTGGAACAGTGGCTTAGTTGTTGTCAACGACTGTGTTTAGGTGGCCTTTGTCACAATGACACAGCATTTTTTCCCCCTCACACACACAAATGTCAGATTTCCTCACTGTAGGGTCATAATGGCTAAAGCTGCAACTTCTGACCTCTCCTCGCCTCACCCAAATGTTGCCTGGCCTCCTCAGTGAAGGTCGCAGAAGGCCTGGAGCCTCGAATAGTTTTTCTTTTTAGTTTTCTGTTGCTACGTTGGACAGAGATCTGAGAGATTAAAGTGCTGAATATGTTCGCTTAGACCGAAAGGTCCTGGAATGCGTGTCTTTCGGGAGGCGCCGACAGAAGAATACTGACCTGACTTAGAAAGCTCAGACAACTTTAACAGGCAGATGGAGACAAGGAGGCAAAATAATTTTAAAAAACTGCATGCAGAGGATGAAACGTCTCGTCAGTAAAATGCAAACTCATACTATGGGCAAACTTCTGGGTTTGAACAGATCGGGCCGGCCCAAGGTACAAGCAAACTATGTAACCGGTTTGAGCCCAGACAGATGCACCAGCTGCACACACAAAATGGGAAGGTAACATGATTTACGTCACAATTTAAAGCAGGCATCTGTGCCGTATACGGTCGTTAACCTGTTGTAGATTAGGCCTCACGACCTTTAAAGCTAATGCATCTCACCTTTATGAACATCTATCTATCTATCTGTCTGTCTGTCTAATCAGACAGCAATGGGGATGAATAAGTGCCTCTCTTTGATATGGCATCCATATATCTATATGAAATACATGCATTTGCTCTGTTTTAAGCAAGACTTTGCTTGAGGGTGGAAGGGAATTAAGTAAAAACAGAATGACAGACAGAAAGAAATCATCGTTTCCTGCCTTTCTAGTGACGTTTGGTCTAAAGTTAAATAATTCCTTGCAGTGAATGTATTATTTATTTTTCCTTTTTGCGCAAATTAACAAAGAGATGCATTTTTTGTTAGTTTAATGTTTAACATGCAATCTGATCGAAGGTTTTACTGGAGACAGAGAAGACATCTCCATTAAACTGTGTTAGCGCAAATAAAACGTCCCTTTTTTTTATTTTCTTCTCTGCAGGAAATCGTCTAAAACATTTAAGTGCATCAAATTTGTGTCATGCAAAATACAACAAACTTGCAGAAAAAAAAGTATAATAAAAATGAGCAACAGTGGAAAGCACTTATGCTTTGAGCGCTCGTAGTGTGCATGTGAAGCATGTGCGCGTCAGCCCGCCGTGCATCAGTGGCGGCGTAGGAAACCGAAACATCTCTTGAGCGGGCAACGTATTTATAGAGCAAGTGTGATGTCTCACATTCCGCTTTTATCATCATACAGAGCTGCAGCGCGGGCGGCTGGCAGCCTGCACTGAGGTGCTTCCATTTCTGATGCGTGCGTGTCATCAGCGGCGGGCCTGCGACGGCCTGAGGAGCACAAACGCGCTTAGATGGTAAAGAAATGGAAGCTCAGCTCAGTCACGCATCTGCTGCGTAGATTATTCATTCAATATGAGCTGTAACTGATGATGAGGGAAAGGCATTCCCATCTACATGCACGTTTATTCATATCTATACATGCATATATACACTATAGGACGTTTTCTAGTTAAACTCGATTATAAATCCTGCAGAGCTGCGCGTAAACGCGGGCTGCTGCCGTGCGGTTTGGCGTCTGAGGCACGTTTTCAGCACAAAATGTCGCTCGGTGAGAAAGTAGGACAGTGAGCAGTGTGCCGCATGTTGCCCAGAAACCGGAGAGCCAATAATATTCTCACAGAGCCGCTTCTATGCATTCAAGCGCGCCGGCGGCTCCGCTCCGCTCCTAATATGGTGAGCCGCTGCGCGTGCGGCGCTCCCGCAGCGGCGGCGGCGGCAGCAGCAAACCGTGGAGGCTTCAGCCATTCCAGCACCGACAGGAAATGGAAATGTCGGTCTGCGCGCCGAGACTATCAAAATGGTGGTTCATATTTGGACGGAGCTGCTGCCTCCGCGCAGCTTTCGTCCGCGTCCGCGTCCTCGCGTGCGTCGCGGCGCGAGAACGCCGCCAGGACGTGAGGATTAAACGTTAACGAGCCTGGATAAATATATATCAAATAATATGAACAGAGATATCAGTCTACAGCAGCCTGTAGAAGGATCTCTTTCTAACTCAGAGACACATTTTTAAAAAGCTGAAGCTGCACTAAAATCCTCCTGGGGTTAATTTGGGGGTTTAGATTTACGCTTATATTCTATATTCAGCAGAAGAGACAAGAAAACTCAAAAGGTCCATTTTCTTCTTCACCTTTACTGATGCAACAGACCCAAATATTTGTTAAATAATTTGTCCCAATATTGGTTTTAATCTGCGTGAGTTTTATTCTTTCAAATCTACAAAATGCCTTTAAAAAATGTGTTTTATAGACTTAATTGAGACATTTATAGCAGACACCTGAACACGCCTGGTCACTGTGTAACTATAGGAGAGAAAAATATATGTTTATGAACAGTCAGCTCAGTTATTATTGTAACCCATTGTAATCATAAAACCTGAACACCAGTCTGCTTAGGCTCCAAACACAAGTGTCCTCCCTCTAGACTCTCAGGACTTTCGATCATTTTCATTTGATCAAGCAAGTCTTCAGCTCTTTTACTTTGTGTGTGTAGTTGTTCAGAAACACCTCTCCAAACGCCAGTGACTGTCTGTAAAGGTAAAATGTAGGATGGCGCCGGCCTGCAAGATTATTCTAGTCATTTCCATCCTAATTAAGATTCACAGGCCGATGCGATAAATCAGTGCGAGGAAAATCTTTTTTTTTAAATTAAATTACTCTCTCAACTCCACAGACACACCTGCAGCACAGAAAACTGGGACACAGGAAGGATTTCCGACTGAATAATTATAATATTAAAACTGATGAACCCGGATGAGTGAAATTAATTCAAATAAAAAAGCTCATTTAAAAACCAAGTAGCATGAGAAAATATGAAGAAAAAAGGCTTTTATTTCAATAACATTTCTACATTGAAATTAACCAGGCTTTACTTTATACTAACTAATATGATACAATATTTTATAAATAAATATGATTTATTCATTCATTTCTGTCGTATCACTAACTTAAGAATTAATAATGTACATGCATATTAAATTAGATATTAAATAAAGACAGTCCAAATATCTGTGTGTCTAAGAATATATATATATATATATATATATATATATATATATATATATATAGTTAAACTACAACACGCTTTCTTTCCATTATTTATTCATTTATTTTTATTTATGTATGAATTTATTCATTCACCTTTTTTCTTTGGTTTGCTGAATTCATCTTCGTTTATCCAGCTTTACAAAAATATTGTTCTTTTTTTTGCGTCTTTGCTGCTGAAACGCAAACATAAAACTCAATTTCTTCATGCAGTTTGTTTTCTGTAAGAGCCCCCCCCCCCTCTCCCATAATTATCTAACTAAATAGATTTTTTAAATATTCATTTTCTTTACTAAACCTCTAAAATAATTCTGACTTTAATATAATTAATCAGATAAAACAAAATGGTCAGTTGTTACCTTTTGCGCGCTCACGTCTTTTTAAAATATCCTTGATTTTTATTTTAATTTTTTTTTTAAAGAGAGGCGGACAAAATAAAAAATGCAGGTACTTCCAATTATTTAAACGTTCATGTATGATAAGAAACCTTCACCGCAGGTGGAACTGCTGAATTCCTCAGGATTTCCCTTTAAATAATCATGTATGAAACTGTGAGGCCAGTCAACTTGAAGATTTATTTTTATATTTCATTTTTTATTTCCTTAATTTTTTGCCAAAACAAAAGAAATTTAATTCATATCACTTGATGATGATCATGCATTTGTATTTCAATGTTTCTTGCCTGCTTTTCACGTTTTATTATTATTATAATTATTATTTTTGTGGCTTAGTTGTGCAGGTGACTTAATTAAGATGTTGCTTTTATTTTGTCTCTAATTTCCGGAACAGGAGATGTTTAAACCATTTGCAGTTGCCCCCCCCCAGGGCTGGTCTGAGGTCAGTGGAGCTCCTCTCCGGGTCTCTTCTCTCCACGCCTCCGCCACACATTCCTGCGCGCTGTGACTCCTCCCCCTACGCGGCGCGTAGCAACAGCCGAGCCAATGCGCTCCAGAAACCCGCGGTGCCATGGCAACAACGGCGAGCAGACGTGATGACGTCCGCTCTGGATCGCGAGCTATTATGGGATGTGCGGAATTAAACAGCCCCGGAGAGGACGCGGAAAAAGCCAATAATAATACAATAATAATAATAATACTAATAAGCAGGAGTAAGTGGGGGGGCGTGCGGGGGGGCAGGGATCAGATCAGTCCGCGCGCGTGCATGCTGAGGCATGGAGCTGTCGGCCGTCGGCGAGAGCGTCTTCGCAGCCGAGTCCATCATCAAACGCAGGATCAGACGGGTAGGTCCTCTCTCTCTCGCTTCCCCGCAGCGCACAGAAACAACAACAACAACACGTGTCCACGCGGGATCCGCTCCTTCCTCTTCTTCTCCTTCTTGTTTTTATCTCTACAGGGTCGCTGGGAATATCTGGTGAAATGGAAGGGCTGGTCTCAAAAGTGAGTACAGGACAAAACAGGACAGCGCTCCATCCTGGCTGCTCGCACAACTGCAGCCTCGCACGTTTCTACTTTTCTTTTCTTTTGTGTTTGTTGTTGTTTTTGCGCTAACTTGACGCAGTCTGCGCCAGTGTCGGTCGTGTCGCATTCCCTTTGCGCGTCCTCTCTGGCTTTGGTGGAGGCTGGAAGCCATGCGTGCGTCACGGGAGCCGCGGCGTGATCGCCGCTTTAATCTGCAATAAACAACAACAACAAAAACAAGATCGTTTGAGTCGTGATGGCGCAAAGTTGCGGCTCGAGTAAAGGTGGATCTTGTGGTTTCTGTGGCGCAGGTACAGCACCTGGGAGCCGGAGGAGAACATCCTGGACGAGCGGCTCTTCGCCGCCTTCGAGGAGAGGTGAGCTGGGCAGCTGCTGCAGGCAGGCAGGCCTACAGCCGCGTTACTATAGACTCTAATCCTTATTTAAGATCATCTTCAAAAACATAGTTGTAAATAACAATAATAATAGTATTAATTAAACTGTTCTGCCCCCCCCGGTTAAGTCTGATGTTTTCCAGTTAAAAGTGACTTTAAACCTCTTGTATGTTTACAGATGTGTCACTTTTGTAAACATGTGAAACGAATTGTTTGTGTAATTCAATTTATTTATGATTTTTATTGTTTGTTTGTTTGTTTTTGCGCCGCATGCAGGGAGCGTGAGCGGGAGATGTTCGGGCCTAAGAAGAGGGGACCCAAACCCGAGACTTTCCTCCTGAAGGTGGGAAATCTCCTCACAGGCGTTTCTCAAACTGTATTTTTTTTTTTTTTTTTATGAATCATCCAAAATCATCATTTAACTCCTGGATCACATATAAAGGAGTAGTTCCACTTTTGCTGCCAGAGGAAGAACAAAGTAAGAAAGAAAAACCTTAGAAAAGAAGGTTGACTTTTTTATTTTAAGTTTTAAAATCATCCACAATATCATAAATTACATCTTTAGAGAAGATAAGACAAATAATAATCTCACTCATCCATCTCTGATTTATTCATATTATTATATCATTATTTTTTATCATTATTATTATTTGAATGGAGTAGAAAAGGATATCCCTTTATGCCCCACATTGGAAAAATCAGTTTTGTAAGAGCAGCAAATTGTAAAGTAATAAAAGGAAGTATTGTTTTATTATTGTTGTCATCATTAAAAAGTTTTAAAGTTGAAAGCGGCAGAAAGTTTAAGAAGAAGCTCTAAAATTGTATTTCAGTCGTTCAACCTCAACACATTCGTTCTTCATTGTAAACGTCCATCAGGAATTAGTTCATGAAACTAAAGCTGAAAAGTGAAGGAAACAAACGTGTAATTATAATCTGCTACTGTTGGAGGTCCGTGGAAATGTTGTCCTGGCCACACAGAATCTTTACACACAGAGATTTGTTTCAAGATTTTGTTTCTGTTCATTTTACTAACAAAGGAAATGACAGTAAGACATGAAACAGACATAAGCATACCATCCTCTTATGATCTAGATGCACTTAAAAGTAAGTCGGGCTGCTTTTGCATGGACCACCTGCAGCAACGCAGCGTTGCTCAGCGTTGCTCCGTCGGCGGTGTAATGGAAGACCAGGTTGCTTTGGCTGCAGCCTCCGGGTCGTCTGAATTGTTAGGCCTTGATCACTTTCACCCAGACAATGCTCTACGAGATCAGGTGGCACCAATAAATCACAGGCACACCGTGGTCATGTCGCAGGTACTGGCGCCTTCGGCGGCGTGGACAGGTGCTGAGTTGCACTGGGAATGAAGTCAGTGGGAGAGGGAGGAAATGGAGTCTAAAGCTTACGATGGAGAAGCATGAGTTAGAAACGTTAGATTCTGTCCACAGACTCTATTAGAGCGTTGATTTTCAAACAAACACCACATGTAGTTTTATCTTAAAAGAGGACTTTTGTCCTCTCGGTAACCGTCCAGCCCTTCCTGATGTCTGTGGTCCAGAACACAAGGAAGCTCCTCTCTCCAGGCTGTTTTCCTTGTGCACCTTGCTCTCTATAACATCTTTTTCCTTCCATTTAACTTTCCATTAGTGCAGTACGTTTTTCTTTTTGTTTGTTTGTCTTAAAGACCCCCCCCATCTATGATCTTGTTGCATGACAGCAGTTGTTTGATGATGTCCATAACAACACAGAGTTTTATGTTATTGTACGAATATTCAAATTATCTCATGAATTATAAGAGTCAGAATCAGAAACGGCTTTATTGCAGAGTACATTTTCTATTTTTATTTTTTTTTGGACATTTCTTTTTTTGTGCATGTGAATAACAAATATAGAAATAGGGAGCAAGTAGCAAACTTTCTGGATAATTTCTTTCATTTCTTGTTTTTGCTGCTCTGTTTCCTCAGGCTAGAGCAAAAGCTAAAGATAAGAGTTATGAGTTTAGAACAGAGACCAGAGGAATCCAGGTTTCCTATCCCGTCCCAGAGCCGGTGGTGACGCCCAGGGCCCGCGAGGGTTTACGCGCCGTGGTGCCGACCATCTTCCCTCCGAGCGTGGTCAACAGAGGAGAGAGCGTCCCGATCCGACTCCCAGAGCCTGAGAGGAGGCCCAGACCTCTTCCCCTGGAGGCTCTCCTGGACCAGGAGGCCGCGCGTTCCCCTAAAAAACGCGGCCGCAAGCCGAAGCTGCACCCGCGTTATGACCCGCACGACGCCCGCGCCGCGTCACAGCCGCCGGTCAAGCGCAGCAGGTCCCTGGAGGAGCAGCAGCACCGCGGGGTGACGTCCGATCACGGCCTGCTGCAGCTCACCAAGAGGTTCCAGGAGGGGAACACGATCACGCCAAATTGCCACGGAGAGCAGGGGCGCGCGGGGCTGTCGTACACGTGCGCCTTGAGCTCACACGTGCGTAAAAGTGAGCCGGGGGGTAACGGGACTTACAGCCTGAGCAGGATGCGTTTGCCCCAGCACGGTGAGCTGCGGCGCTTTGGGGAGGAGGGGGGGCACCAAGACGATGACGCCGCTGCGGCCGCGGCCTGGAGCCCCTGTTCCAGCAGCTGGGACTCAGTGACGGTGACGGACGTCACCATGAACACGATGACTGTGACCGTCAGGGAGAGCAGCACAGCTAAAGGCTTCTTCCGAGATAAAACATGAGTATTTCTGATTTAGAACCAGGAGCAGGAGCTTCTCTGTAAACGTGGACATGCAGATATTTAATGGACGCCGTTTTAGTTTTAACATCCTTTATTTTTGTTTCAAATCAAATTAACCCATATAATGCGGTAAGGCTTAAAGCAGTGATCCAATTAACACAATAAAACAATAAACAAAGTTAAACATTGTCTTTTTTCCCAACATCTGTTATTGGACTATCACGAATCTCGTTACAAACCCAGACAGGAATCTCGATTTTAATCAGATATTTGACTCTTTGGAGGAAGTTTAAGATTTTAATCTGATCAGTGGAGAAATACGATAAACATCAATGGTAATTATAATCAAGATTTATAATTTTAATGCTAATAAAGTTTTCTTCAAATGACTATAGAGATAGACAGACAGACAGACAGACAGACAGATAGATAGATAGATATGCTTGGCACCGTTTTAAATTGATATTTAGCTTCTTTAGTTTGAAGGTCACAAAGTTTTGTTGGAAACCTGAGCGGAGATTTTTACTGGTGTAAGTGAGTTTATACCTGCGGATGTGTGACAACGAATAAAGTCAATAAATCAATCAAATATATATTGTAACGTGTCCTTAAGGGGGATTTGTCACAAGGACCCAAAATATCTATCTAGATATCCAATAAAATGTCCCCTAATCTATGTTTTGAAACGCAAGTGAGACTTATGATGGACTGCGCGCCTGAGGAAGCGCTGCGCTTTCCTCTTGTTGGATAATCGAGTTTTGTTGTTTTTGTTGAATTCGTCAAATTGTCTCGTAAAGTGAAGCTTCGGGGTGAGATTCCCGCAGAGATCGTTGGG
>JAVLVB010000265.1:223209-249130 GCA_032876305.1 Orestias chungarensis
ATATATATATATTATATATATATTATATATATATGCACATGCAAACTTCACAAAAGATGTGGAAGAGATGATCTGTATTTGCTCACGTTAGTCAGTCTTTTAAATGTGTGCAGTTTACCTAAACATGTACAACACTTTAAATTTATTCACTCTTTCCGCAGAAGTTCTTTTTCTCTCATCCTCCAAGCATGAAACTAGAAGCGATCATTTTCCCTTTACTCACTTCCCTCAACCACCCGCTGCTCCAGTGCTCCAGCATGAAATCCGACTCTATTTGGTTCTTCTCTTGCATTTTCCGTGATGCGTTGCGTCTATCTTGTTAGGACTCGTCTTGCCTCACTGGGAGAATCTTTGAGGCTGTCACACTGGATTGTTTCCGTGCTTACCTTATCCCAAGGTGAAGGGCATCAGGTTGGAACTGGTTCTATAGTCGAGCATTTGAATAGAACCGGAGATAAGATGCACACACTTGGGGTTTTGGATGCCGTGCAATGCTCATATCTAATGGTTATATGGTAATCTGGTGCGTCATTGTGTCAGGAGAAACCGAAACTTAGCGTTCTGGCCGGTGTTGTTCTGCTTGCACACCTCTGACACCTACATCATAGGTATAAAAGTACACGCGCGTTGATTCACACCACAAAGCTCTATACTGGACTTGCCTATTGGTCTCATTTCCAGTAAATAATCACAAACCTTGTATATTTGCTGCTGTGCTTGAAGCACAACAGCAGTTCTGAACAGTCACACTTTTATGTTCCTCCCTAGTTTTACGGTTGTCATGCTAGACGAGGCCTCTCAGGATTCTTTGTCATTTTATTATTATCATTATATATACAGTATTAGAAGTGAATTAGCTTGAATTGCCAAGACTGATCGGCATCTTCCTTAAATGTTAAATATTAAATTGTCCTGTTGAATAGAGGAACCTTGTCTTTCAAATCTTCCTAGATTGATGTGGAGCAACCATTGTTTGTCTAAGGCCATTCTCTAAGCTTGGCGTTGTGTAAGCGTACATCTGTGTGGATGTAGCCTCGTTTAGCGATGATGCATTTGAAACACACCAGCTTTTTTGTTGCATCTACATTCAACCTGTTTTCAACGTGAAACTTTCCTGTGATATCAATGAGAGAACACATTTAGACTTGTGATTTTCACACTAAGATTATAATCTCTAGCTGGGCCTGGCTCACGCTACTGATCCAGTAGAGCCTGATCAGCAGTGTCAGCATAAAACCGATGGCTTTGTAGGGTTGCTGGCCTTTCCGTTTGTTTGAATGATTAAAAACTTCAGAGCAGCATCAGGGAGTTCTGGCAAACAGAGCTCACAGTCATTTACTGCTGGCTGAAATGTAGATAGACTTTAACTTCCAACTACATTCCACTTTAACGTCCTCAGGAATCGTTCCTTTCTAAAAAATGTTCTCTGCTCATACGCTCTAAAAGATCCTGGTCGTTTACAAGTATCAAAACTGTGGACCCATAAATGCAATTATCTTCTGCTGCTGTTTGATTTGTGCTTTTCTCTCTTCAACTTCTTTTGTTGGAATAAAACCAGCACACTCATGTTCCCCCCCCCCTGTGCTTGCACGTGATCTTATCTCTCATAGGGAGCAAAACTGTGGCCTGGTAACAGTTCCAGCCAATGGAGACGGTGGGACTGACATCACTAGCTTTTTTTTTTTTGCATAGGCGTTCCTCATAGAAGGTAGTTTTCCCTCTAGTGTGATTTATGAACGTTCAGGACAGAGCTGAGAGACCTGTCCTACCCACAAGTTTCATAAGGGACCTGTAAACATGCTTAAAAGAGGTTTTGCATCTGATTTTACGAACATAGGAAAACAGAGCAGGTTCTGAGCGAGTCAAGCAGCATTCCACATTTTCTGCTGTTGTAGGGTCAGAGGTCAACAGCTCGCTCTCTGCTTAGTTTTCGCTGCTGCTTCAGAAAAAAAACTAAAAACAGAGAAAAGTTGGCAGTAAGTGCGAGACTTTGGAAAGTATGTTAACAGCAGAGTGGAGTCGGCCATCTTTGTTCATTTTTAGTGTATGTGGGCTTCTCTGTGTTTTTTATGTCATTCAACTTTTAAACTTGTAAAATGTTAGAATAAGCATCAATCTTTGGGAAGACCTTTAAAAGCAGCAGTTTAGGCCATTATGGCAACCAAAAGTTAATATGGGAAAACAGGAGAATTAGCCATTCCTGCAGCTTTGCTCTGTTCTTAAGGTTTTCTATTCTGACTGGGATCAAAATGTGTTTGTATCTCAGCCGTCACACAGGCACGCACGCACGCACGCACGCACGCACACACACACACACACATGCGATGATGTAGCCTCTTAGACTTCTTTGTTTTCTTTCTTGGCACACTTTATTGAAAACCTGCATCCAGTTGAGCAGTCACCAGATCTTCCTGGGGTTACGGGATCAGCTAGTTTGGGTTTGAGTCTTTTGGCTCCAGCGTAGGAAGTGGAATCGGTGATGATTTTGCTCAACAAGGGAACAACGAATCAGGGTTAATAAAAAGTTAAGCGACAAGACGAGATTTGACAGAAAACGGGGCTCAGATCACGAGACGCTGCTGGATGTTTCCTATCAGAAACGTAAAGGGAAGATGTAGCCGATTGTAAATATATATATATATATATAGATATATAGAGATATAGAGATATAGATATGCAGTGTATTGTTTTGGAAACTTTCAGCGTTGCACATACTCGGTTTTTTTGTATCGCTCTTGAATCCTTGCAGGATTCTCATGAACAACTAATGGTGCCTAGAGCTGCGCACAACACAAGAACTTAAGACCCTTAAAGCTGAAAAATCGAATAGAAACAGTGATTTTTCAAAACAGGAAAGGAAGAGAAAAATAAGAGAGATTTGTCACTGGAAGGTTACATTTCACCTGGATTAGCTTGAAGCTGTCCAACAGATGTCTGACTGCAGAATGAGAATCATGTATGCGGTACAGTTTTTAGGCATGCTAGTATCTGTTTAATACCAGCTCTCGGTTGCTCTGCTGCTGGTTCCACCAACGGGGACAGGATGGAAACCTTTCCCGGCTGAATGTGTGCTCATTAGTCTATGTTTTGGTTTGTCGCCCTCACCTGGGTCGTATCTGTGCAGCAGGGAGACGGAAGGCTTCATGTTTCCTTCATCCTGGTTTGTTTGGTTTGTATTTTTAATTGTTGTTTGTTTCTCTTTTGTCCCACGTGTGCCTGCAGATCGAGAGGCGGCTGGACCTGGTGCGGTTGGTGTCCCACAACATGCACAAGAGGCTGGTGTCCTGTCTGCAGGGTCAACATGGCACCGACACAGAGAAGAGACATGTAAAACATGCTATCAGTGCTAGATTTTGCTCTTTTTTGCTGTTCTGAGCTGAACTTTAAACACAACTTTACTATTGGGTCACGTTATAAACATTGAATGTTTCTTAGCAGAAGTAGAACTGGTGCTTCTGAGCCACATTGTTGGCGTGTAACGTTATTACGGCACTGAGACACCTTTTAGGCCACGTTAACAAGGATTGGTATCTTACTCAGGGAACACATAGCCTCAGTTCTTATGTAACACACAGATATGAAAAAAGGCTGCCTGCCAATCCCCGTGGAGCAGCTGCAGCCCGTGTTACAGATGAAAACTGACTTTCTCGTGCTTCTGTCGCGTACTGGACAGCCGTGTTTTCACTTTAGTGACCCAGAAACGATATGTAGTCTCGTTCGTGCAGTTATAATAACACAAAGTTCTCATTTTGCGCTTAACTAACTTTGTTTGTATGTCCTGCTGCAGAAAAAGCTGCCGCTCACGGGGCTGTCTCAGACCATGCAGGAGGGCGGCGCTCAGCTAGGGGACGAGAGTCTGATTGGGTGAGAAATGAACAAGTTTTTTTGCTTTAGCGCTTTGAAAAGCAGCAACAATCCTTCAAAAAAGTAAGTTGGGAGTTCGCAGCAACACTGACGTTCACAGATGTTCACCAGCGAGTCTCGAATAAAAATAAGCACGTTTTTGCACTTTTCTTTGTGTGTGCTCGTCTTAGACACAAAAAGTCCATGAAACACTCTGTGGTTCGTGGTTGCAGCTTCTCAAAATGCAAAAAGCGTTTACAGGATATGAGAAAACCGTGAAATGGCCCCTTAAAGCGGCACCCTAACTGTGTGGATGGTGAAAAATCAACGGCTTTGTCACGTCTTGTAATACAGCAAGATGCTGGAGGTCTGTGGGGAGACCGAAGGCCGACTAGCCAGCGAACTTCTGCAGCACGAAATGCAGATCGAACAACACATCCTGGATCCTCTGAACCAGCTGGCGGAGGTAAGAAAGAAACGTCACTGTTGAGTAAAAACCATCCACAGGATCTGGAACAGCTGCTCTGTACATTCATGTGTGTAATTCCCAGACTTGTTGGGAAGACATTTTTGACATTGTGCTGCAAGTTTAGTTCCCGGCTACATTGAATGTTCCCCCCCCCACACACACAGGTGGAGATTCCCAACATACTGAAACAGAGGAAGCAACTTGCCAGGCTAGTTCTGGACTATGACTGTGCAAAGACGAGGTGCGTTTGTATGAATGTAACCTGTTCTTTCCACTCTGACGTTAAATCAGGCTCAGATGTTTTTAGGTTGACACAAGTTTTCCACTGACTTGGTTGTGGTCACGCCACTTGATGTGGACTTTAGTGATAATCTTAGGTTTACTAAAGTCGTACCTATGTTAAAGACGAATTGGTACCCAAGAGAAAAGTCCCTGAATGATGTCTTAAGTGCACCAGTCCCTACCCTCATGACACGCCCACCACCACCACACATGATTATTGGGCTTGCATTCTTCCCTGGTTTCCCTCTTAATGTAAAAGTGTTTCCACATTTTTATCTGCGCATTAGACAACGTCTTCGTTATGTACTAACGGCTTCTTTTTCCTCTGAGTTGCTTTTCCCCCTTTTTTCCCCTTAAATTAGTACAGAACAATGTTTCACTGTTCTGGGACTCCAGTTGCACATTTTGTACCTAAATATGTGGATTAAAATCTCTCACGCTGTTTGTTCTTGCATGTATTCGGTACCTTTGATATGTCATCCAGAGATGAACCAGTATATATTCCTTTCTAGATCCACAATTCTTTAAGTTTTCATTTCAATAGGCAATTTGGTCTCATTTAATGTCACATACTGAGTTTCTATTTATATTCTGCTTACAAACATCCGTCTTCAGCTGCAGGCTGTAGTGTCTGATATGTTTTGTGTCCTTCAGGTGGATTCAGGCGACAAAGTCCAGCAACCTGGCAGCTAAAGTAGACTCACTTAAGGACGAGATGGACGAAGCTCTTAATAAAGTAGAAATCTGCAAGGTAATGGTTGTTAACCGTGGAGTAATCTGCCCTGCATGGACTTTGATGGCAGGCTTGGCTTCGCTAGTAGGTGTACATTCTTTGGTTTAACGGAGCGGCCGAACAAAGGAGGCCTTATGGGAAAGGTTCAGGACGATCATGCCAGGAACGTTGTTAGTGATGAAGTGCAACTAAAGGTCAAAGCTTGTCATCTGTGGCTCGTCAGCGTCGTAATTAGGAGTTTACGGTTAATGAATAGAGCAAAGGTGAAGGATGTCGTCACGTTTGCTGTGAGGGAATGATAAACTTTGTTTCATCCTGCAGGACCAGCTCTCCGCAGATATGTACAATTTTGCCTCAAAAGAGGGAGATTATGCAAGCTTTTATGTGACGGTGAGTGATCAACGTTTTCATAGCCGACCCTGGAGTCCGAATGAACGAGTCGTGCATGACGACATTTTTGTGCCTGTTTGTTGCAGTTATTAGAGGCCCAGGCCGATTATCACAGGAAGTCTCTGGCGGCTCTGGAAGCAGCTATTCCCGCCATCAAAAAAGAGCAAGGTGAGAATAATTCATGCTTAGTATAAATGTTTGCTTTTATTGTGCTACAAAATCAAACTGGTGCAATCACAGATGCAATTTGAATTCAATGAATTAATTGAACCTTCCAATTCCCCTGTTACTTTTGGTTACGTTTAAACCGACCAGCTAAAACACTCTGCGGAGTAAAACCATACATCCAGACTTCATTTGAGATCATGCAGCTCCATGTTGCAGCTGATTGATGAGGATCCAACAAAATGCCACTTAGGATGCTTTATTATTCATGTATAATGTTTAATTTTAAACTCGATAAACTGTCAAAGTTTGCTTGAGCACAAGGTAAACGCAGGCTAACATATTCATAATTCTCCCTTCCTCGTTTCGGCTCATTAAATCTAACGCTTTAAGTTCTCCCAAGAACAGCGGGGGCTTAGTGGAGCTGAAAGCAGGTCAGGTGACACGGAGTGAGATGAAGCCGCAGCGGCATTGACGGTCTTTTTATCCCCAAGCGTTTGGATAGTCATGGAAATATTTGTTTTGAGCCTGAATTACACTTGCTGTACAAACCAGAGTGCGTAGAATGTGAATTGGAAGAATGTAGAATCAACAGGCATCGTGTCAAGGTTTTACAGGCACTGTCGCAGTCCCAATAATGTGAAAATATTAAAGTAAAATTACTGTCGTTTGGAGAAACAACCAGAAAATTGCACAAATAATTTATTGATAAATTCTGTATTTAAAAAAATGAGAGTGCTTTCGGTCGGTTCTCATTTGATTTTCTCTCTGAAAGCAGATTTATTATTTTCATTCAATTGCAGAGTCATGGATGGAGAAGCCCGCGTTCGGGACGCCGCTGGAGGAGCACCTGAAGAAGAGCAACCGAGAGATCGCTCTGCCGCTGGAGGCCTGCGTCATGATGCTGCTGGAGACGGGCATGAAGGAAGAGGTAAAGATGAAGGGGAGTCGAACATTGACGGCTATTAACTTCAATTTGGACATTAATTTGGGGCCATTCAAATACAAAAAAGAAGTGCATGCCTGTTTCGGGTTGATCTGGAAGAAGATGAGGCTCCATAGATGATGTCATCTGTGGTCTGGAAACATGTGGTGCCAAGCTTTGGTCAGCTGGTCTTGGTCCTGCAGGCATAAAGCATGTGTGGGTTTGCATGTGCCAACATCTGGTCCACATTAGCCTCTCCGCTGTTTCAAACGTTTCAATGTAGCAGCACTGCTGGACTCCGTGTGTGCTGTGATTTAAAGCATGTTTATGAAGTGAAACCGAAGCGTTGTGCAGCGTCTGTCGGGAGACGGAGACGGTTCCTCTCTTGTTTCTGACTTCTCCTTATCTGTTCCCGTCCTCCCTCGCTAGCTTCTTAACATTTTAAGGTGGTGGCTGTGCGGATCTCTTTTTGTTTTTCTACTTCTCCTAACGCTCGTCACTTCACAGGGACTCTTCCGCATCGCTGCTGGCGCTTCGAAACTGAAGAAGCTGAAAGCCGCGCTGGACTGCTCCACCTCGCAGCTCGAGGAGTTCTACTCGGACCCGCACGCCGTCGCTGGTACAACTTCCTCTGCGGTTAAATGAAAAGTGAGACCATCTGTTCTACATGCATTTTCATTATTTTCATTTCTTATCGTATGTCTGTGCTTCTTTTTCACAGGAGCCCTGAAGTCCTACCTCAGGGAACTGCCCGAGCCTCTGATGACGTTCAGCATGTACGATGAGTGGATACAGGCCTCCAAGTAATGAACCATATTCATATGAACAGACCGGACATTTATTCGCCTGCACCAAGATATGTTTCTTGGTATTAATTGTTTGTTTTTTGCGTTTTGTAGCATATCGGACAACGACAAGAGACTTCAGGCTCTTTGGGTGACGTGTGACAATTTGCCAAAGGCTCACAAAGCTAACTTCAAGTATGACCATCTTCAGCAATGCAAAGATTTTCTTTCCTAAAAAAGCTTTTTAGAAATAAAAAAAAGCTTTTTATAATACATTAATGATAATAAGTATTTGTCATGGTTGTAGCAAAGGCCCAGATAAGTGTAAATACGATGAAAGCCCTCCTATAACCCGTGCTAGTAGAGAATCAACAGTTCACTCCAGTCCTAGTATTTCTTCACTGGTTTCCTGTGAATGGTCCGGGACTAAACGTAACATGATCGATCACACGTGTCTATAAAGTGCCTGTGCAGGAAAAATGTTGTAATAAGGGAGTTAAAGGTTTAGTAAATCTATTCTTTATTTAAATGAGGAATGTCAGGCAGTGCTGTAGCTTTTGCGGTCATCCCTGCTCTAACGCCAATGAAGGAACCTGTTAGTGTGCTGTTAACTTATGCAGAAGCCAAGTAATGAGCTACTCCTTAAAATTTACTTGGGTTGGAGCAGAGATGGATGTAAAAGCAGCTAGACAGGAGCTCTAGAGACTTTAGTTTAGATTAAGGAATTAACCTAAAAAAAAAGAGGATGAAACATAAAATAGGTTCAAAGTTCCAGGACAGAAAATAATCGTTTCAATATAATGTAAAAAATCCAGAAAAAAAACGTATTTTTCCAAATCTCATGTTAGAGGACAATAGATTCTGTTTACTGTCTACTAACTCGACCTTTAAGTGGCCAAATATCTTTGTTTAAAACACGACTGTCGTTCAGTTGAGCTAATGTCTGTAAAACAATGGCTAAAGGATACAAGGAGGGCCAAATCTAGACTATTGTTTAGTTAGTTTGTAACTGTGATGATAAAGTAAATGAATAAAAACAGTTTTTATATATATCCTCATAAACTGGGTTTTGCAAACTAAAATGTCTCTTGTACTTATTAATTTATTGGTGGTTTGTTTTGTAGGTATCTGGTAAAGTTCCTGGCTAAACTGGCTCAGGACAGTGAGGTCAATAAAATGACCCCCAGCAACATTGCCATTGTCCTGGGGCCCAACCTGCTTTGGGCTAAAACCGAGGGGTAGACGACGTCTTCTTTGGTTTTTGCTCTTCTGTCTACAGAGTGTCGGCACGTTCACTAACGGCATTTTTGTTTTGCTGCCATGGTGAAAACTCAGGACGCTGGCCGAAATGGCTGCGGCTACGTCTGTCCACGTGGGGGCCATCATCGAACCCATCATCCAACATGCTGACTGGTTCTTCCCTGGAGGTAAAACCTCTGTTTCTGTTGTTTTTCATGTATTAATGATAGGAAACAGCATTTTCTGAATTTAATGGAAGATTTGAACCCCATCATGTCTATTTCTGCTCTTCTCTTTCAGAGGTGGAGTTCAATGTTTCAGGCATGTTTTCCATGCCCAGCCACCCGCCGACCCCGGACTCGGAACCCGGCCTGGACAGGAAGCGCCCCGGCAGCGCCGGGCACGATGGCGACGCCCACACGCCCCGCAAAGACAGGTACCCGTCCCGTCCCAACCTCAGCCTCGGCCTCGGCCTGCCCCTCGCCCTCCCTGCCCGCCCCAAGACGCTGAGCAGGCAGGAGTCACGCGGCCCGGCGGTCTCCGCCCTTTACGTAGTGGCCGACGAGTCCGTCACGGTCACCGAGACGCCCACGGAAGATCTGCCTGGCCCAGACTTCACAGCTGTGCAGTAGCGCGATGTGGCCTTAGTGAATTCAGTTACCGAGCCGTGAAAGAAGGAAGTGATGATGTTTGCTCTGATCTGTGCACTCTTTGGTTTTGTTTTTCACTCATGGAAACACTTTTCTAGAAATGTTAAAGAAACCTCCACCATGGGGAATGTTTTTGTCCACATGTCTCTTTGTATTACTGCTCTGTACTCTTAATTTCTCATTAAAGCTTAGGTCTCTCTGTAGGTTTATATATTTTGTGTTGGCTTCCTGTGTGTTCCTTTTTGGTTCTTTGGGGTTCCCCTCTGTAACTTTCTTTGTAGCGTAGAGAGTCCAGCCCGCTGTGGTTTCATGTTCTCTTCGGCTGGTTTCACTGCACTCAGGAAGTAACGTCTCTCTCTGTGTGTCTCCGGCTGCCTGTCACCCCCCCTCAGCTGTCTCTCTCTTGGTCTCCTGCTCCCCGTCACTCTGTTTGGTTGGCGTGTGGTTTTGCCCTCCTGAACTCTCTCCCCTTTCCCCCTCCTTTGTAGCCCTGTTAACAAACATCCGGAGCCCGCTCCACGCAGAACCGGCACTGTAAATAGAAAGCAGACACAACTAACCTCACCCACCTTCCAAGCCCCACTGCCCCCTCTGGAAACCGAGAGTCCCTCCCAGCCCGAGCCGCACGCCCCCCCTGCTCAGTCCTCAGATCCAGAGGCTCAGCAGCCTCGTCTGATCGGGGCCGCCGGCGCCGGTGACGGAGGCTGCGAGGTTCATGGGGTTGGGCTCCAGGCGCCCGCGGCGCAGCCTCAGGTTGTAACGCACCTCAGCGCGGAGGACAGCAGGTAAGGAGTGAGCCGAGGACGCACCAGTCCTCCTGTCGTCTGCTCGCAACCAATCAACCGATCTAGAGCCGCCCACCCTGTGTGTTTGCCCTGTTTGATTGGAAACTGTGAGAACCACTCTGGGATCTGTCAGGAAATGAAACTCCACCTCAATGCGCAGCGTTTGATTTTGCTTCAGCCGCCAGGAATGCTGGGAGAAATCCCGTGTGCTTTGATCACGTGCTTTATTGCTTGTTATCATGAACCTATGGTTTTAAGGTGCAGCGTACTTCTTTCTGCCTGCTCAGCAGCACGTTCCAGCGCTCAACTGCATTGCTGGAGTTTCCATTCTGCATGCAACACATTGCTTGCACAGTTCTCCATTAACCGTCTTTGTATTGTTTTTGCATCTCAGTTGTTCGAGTGATTCCTCGTTTCCACCTTCCTCGACTTGTCGAATGGAAAAATGTGTTTGTCATTGTTTGTGCTGCATGATCTATCTTGATTTTGCATCTCTAAAATGTCTTCCTGGGCAGGAATAAGGACCTCGACGGCACAAGTTTAAAGTTTTGTTCTGTTGTTTTTCAGCAGCCAAACCCGTGAGCTCATATCCACCCCTCCCCTGCAGAGGAACGGTTCACCCCTTCTTACCATTGGAACCCCTACGAGTGGGTCAAGAGGCCCGAGTCCACATATGGTCCGTAGAGGTAAGAATGGTCTACTGTCCCGTTTACAGTAAAGTAAGCTTTATGGGGATGTTGCATGACCAACCACCATAAAGTGGAAAGAAACAAAACAACATATGTTAAACTTGGTGTGTAAATATAACTGAGTGTAGTCATCAGAAGTAATCTATCCGTCCAGCCAGACTGACAGGTCAGGCCCGGGGAGTCCTGATAGTTGAAGATGCAGCCAGAAAACCACATTAAACGAGATGCATAGAACCACAGCACACGTGTGATGATCTATTAGTCGATCAGCCCATGAAAGTGTTTACAGTTCAAGAGTTTACCACAAGCCACGCAGAAGAAGGCGCAGCAAGTATGGAGTAAGATCGCTGTCAAAGAGGTGTGTGCACAACTCTAACATTCGTTTTTATACGTCAATAAAGTTCTTGTACCCAAAAGTTCTGCTGAAATATTTGTGAGTCTGAGAGTTTAAATCTAAAACCTGCGAGTGCAAAGTCTTATGAGTACAACTCTACGAACTCTTTCCTTTCTCTGTGGACACGAATTCAAGTCTGTGGGTACGAGGGAAAAAACGTTGTTACCATGACGTCACCGGGCGGAGTAATCGATCCACAATCACATCAAACACAGCCCGCTGTAAATTTAAAGATGGCGGACGACAGTGGACCGGGTGGAGCAACCACTTAGCTGTGATGCTTCACCCGAGGCCGTCACTCCCCCCGGTTTGTTTGGTATTACTCTTATCCACAGACTTGAATTCGTGTCCACAGAGAAAGGAAAGAGTTTGTAGAGTTTTTTCATCAGATTTTCCACTCACAGCTTTTAGATTCATACTCTCAGACTTACAAATATTTCATCAAAATTTTGGGTACAACAAGTTTATTGACACACAAATACGAACGTTATGCGTACAACTTTTCCACAGCGATCTTACTCCGAGATTTAAAAGTGGTTTAGACCAACGCTAATTTGTGTGCGAGAACGGCCCAGTTAAAGTCCAGCTCGAATCACTTAAAAAAACAGCTCTCCACCCAACCAAGAGGATGGAGCGTGCAGAAGTGATAGAAGGACGGCTCAGAAGACGTGCAGCTCTGATCGTAGTATAAGGTGGTTGCTTCAGGCTGGTAGACCCACATATTAAAAGTAAATTTAAGAAGCAGTAAAAAACAAAAAGTACTGAACCAATTATAAATCCACAGTTGCATAAAATCTCAATGAAATGCGTCAAAGTTTATGAACGAACATAAAAAACAATTAAAAGTGGGTGAAAAATGTCCTCTTTTTTTTTATAAGGCACCAAAAAGCAGGCACCAGCTCCCCCCAAACAACCCAGCCTCTACGGCTCCCAGGCCAGCAGCCCGCAGCCGCCAGGCTCTCCCGGTCACCCACCCCTCGCGGCTCGCCGCCATTCCAGCAAGGATTTCATCCACGCCCCGAGCCACCCGCCGCCGCAGCCTCCCCAAGCCCAACAGCCATTTAAGAGGGACGCCTCGCCCCAGCAGACTCCCACTCCCCCCGACACGCCGCCGCCGTACGCCACCGGATCCCTGCCGCGGCCCTCCAGGCCCGCCCCCAAGCCCCGCGTGCGGCCCAGCATGCCGCCGCCTCCACAGCCTGCAGCTAATGACGATGGTAATGGCTTCTGCGGCTCTGCATCAAAGATCATAACGGGTAGATATTTTATCACAGAGCTTCAGAAGCAGAAATCACATTTTAAGATCCACTCATGTTATAAATATGAATATTTCTGACATTTGTTGCTGGATTTGTCCGATTCTGCACGTTTTTTTAATTTTTTATAATCCTTATTCTTTTCGGTTCAAGTTGAAGTCGAGAACTCGTCGTCTGCAGCCACGTTTGTGTTTGTGAGGATGTCTCAGCGACTGAAATTCAGTTTTGGTTTTCTCTCTGGCGCTCTTCTACTCGTCTGCCGATAACCGTCTGAGGCTTCCTCTTAAGGCGGCGCTGTATTTAGATCTCTAGCCTCTTTCGTCTGGTTTCGCTGTCTCGAACGTTCGTGTCTGTCTAAATGGATCTGTGGTGATCTGAAGCGTGACAGGAAACGTGTGTGAACATTGCAGATGTCTGAAGTGCCGGCCTGCCTGTAAGATGAGCTTTGCCTGGCAGGTGATGGTAAGGTTTCTAACTGGCTGAGTGTTTTTGCTGCTTCATGTTTGTGTGTCTGTTTGGGGGGAAAGAACAGCTAGAGGTCGGTTGTGTGTCTACTAAATGTAACATAGACAGATACGAGTGCATCTCAATAAATTACTTTAGAATTGGAAAAATCAGTGAAGAAAGTGAAACTCCTTTGCTGGGGTTACTATTTTAAAATGGTTTGTTGTTTCCTGTAAAATTTCTTCCTTCCATTGAACTTCCGGTTGGAGATGTCACTCTCATCTGATTGCATCTTTAACTCGACCTTTTCAAACTCGACTGCCAAGTCAGCCGACTTTCCTCATGATTGTGAAGGTCATAACGAAGCGTTGCTGCATTTCTAAACCTTTATTCAAACATGAAGACGTTCATGATTTATGAACAGGAGGAAAAATTATGTTTTATAAAATATCTGAATGGTGTGAAAACTAAATTTGCCTGTAAAAACTGGAGGCTTGAGTCAGAAATCTAACACCGTAACATTTTGATGCTGCTGCAACCCGAGGTGAAAGCCGGCAGTGGCAGCGTCGTGTTGGGATGCTTTTGAGCAAGCTTTTTATAAGTTGATGAGAAGAAAGATGAGGCTGCGCCAGTCTTAAATAAAATCTTTTCACCTGCTGCAAAAGTGGAACATCAGATGCTCAAAGTAACCACTTTGACTCAGATTTATGGAGATGCACTTGTGTGTTTATGCCTTTGCGGTATTTTTATTATTTGCATTTGCCTGTTTGTAACATGCCTGCATTTATGTCCAGGTTAAACGGTCCGCTAACGGTTTGCTTTCCATACTAACAAGCTTTAAACCTTTTTTTTTGCTCTTGAAAAGATTTGTGCTTTTTTTTTTACTTGCATTTACAAATTAACACACCAAGGAAACTCCAAATGATTATTATCAGAGTCCATGATTAAACTCCAGAGAAGTCCTTGGTGTATTAAATGTGGAGTTTGCAGTGTGTGTGTGTGTGTGTGTGTGTGTGTGTGTGTGTGTGTGTGTGTGTGTGTACGTGTGTGTTTGTGTGTGTGTGTACTTACGTGTGTGTGCTGCTGTTTACTTTAGTTCATCCTATTTTGGTGGTTACTTCGTTTCTCATGTTGTTTTCCCCAGACGGAAACCTGCTTATAAAAGGGGTACCTAGAGCTTTTGTCCCCCGGGTGATCAAGGAGCAGGAAGTGAACGACTCTGCTGGTCAAGAGCCCACCTCCACCTCCACCTCGGTGCCAAACCATCACATCCACACAGAGAACACGGCTCTGTAGGAGATCCTCCAGCTTTCGTCAATAATGATGCCATCAGCCTCCTTATGTGTATTTTTGTCTCCTCCACTGAGTCGAACCAGAAGCCTCGTTGTACAGCGGCAACTAAAGCCCCGTGCAGCAACATTGAACATTTTTTGTCTCTGCTGGGTGTTAAAATAATTAGATCCAAAGCCTTAAGGACATCAGTTATATAGCAGCTGTTTAAAAAAGGTGCATCTCTCTTCTTTTTACATCAGAAATAATCTTGACTGTATTTTTTCTTTATTTTATCATTTGAATCATATCTCAGAGATAAACATCCACCTGGTTATGTTCTGACCAAACTTAACTTTCCGAGTCCTGCGGTTTTTCATCCGACCAAGTGAACCAGTCACAGTCTGCTGGGGAGGTTTTAAGGAATCAAAAAAGGGCCAAAGATTTTTCCGTTGGTTTGCACAGATTATAAATTGTGATGACCAAATATATTGGGGAGGGTGCAATAAGACAGTGGGTTGTGTTCCACTGCTGAACCCTTTTGGAGCTTGTTGATGAATTTTAGGTGTTTTTTTTAAAGAAGTCTGAGCAATTTAATAATGTGGGGTTTGATTAGTTTTGATCCGTTTTTTTTATGTCCACTAAGCTGATTTTTACATGAAAAAGTCCCAATGGATGCTTCAAGATTTGCTTCTACCGTGTAAAGGGACAGTCTTTTTGTAACTGATCTCACTTCTGCTCTGAAATGATTAAAGCTTTGACCAAATACAGGAAAACAATTAAAATATCTATTTTTGGGAGTATGATTTACTTGTCCTTATTTTGCAAACTGTTTTGCACACAATGCTTTTCTTTAGTTAAAAAAAGTGAGTACATTTTTCTAATTGTGGATATATTTAAAGTAAAAAAAATAAAATAACTGCGGGAACTCGTGAGATTATGTTTGTGGGTTTACTTTCAACACAATTAAAACAGAAGACAGAAATATTAATATTCAAGCTATTTTGGTGAACTTCAGGTAGCGTAGTACATTTAATTAGAGATGTGACACTAAAGTGGGAAAGTTAAACTGCTGGAGTGACTAAATGCTTCAGTGAACAGAACAAAACATGAATATGAAGCAGAAAGTTGGTGACGCATTAATTAACTTCTAAAAAACACATTTTTGTATTTTATGGACCCAGAGACTTAAAATCTTATCCAATTATTATACAAAATGTCACTTCAAATGTATTGATCTCATTGAAGCTCAACGTGAGAAGACGTCTTCAGAGGAATAATTTTATGGTCCGGAGTTCTGCCTCTTTTAAGCCCAGTAGCCGATGATGAAGACGGTTACAGAGAGGCAAACGACGAGGTTGGCGTTGACCAGTTGCTTCAGACGTGGCTCTTCATCCAGAGTGCAGGTCTGCTCGGGTGCAGGTGGAGTCCCAGCGTCGCTGTCCTCCTCCCGGCGTCTCTCCATCCCACACAGCCAGTAGATGGCGGATGTGAACTTGGACGGACTGGGAGCGGAGGACGCCGAGTCTGCAGTAAAAGAAGATGAAGGTTAATAAGACAGAGGGGAGGACACCTGCAGTTGGGACAGACCTCCCGTTTGATCAAAGGTTGGTCCATTTCTGCTCTCTGCTGAGCTCAGCTCCCCTGGGATCGCCTCCTCCTTTGACTTCATCGAATCAAACCTTGTGAACCAAGTAAGACGACTTATCTGTTTAGAAAGTAAAGTAGTGAGAGCTTCATGTCATGCTTGGAACCTTTCTTATCTGCACCCTGAGGCCTCACCTGTTCTGGACTGGGCTCCTCGGTACTCAGGCTGACCACAACCACCACAGCCAGGGTGATAAAAGACAGCAGCATGGAGAAGTAGAGGTAGTGGACGTATTTCAGCACGCCGGGCCTGTCGTCCTCCTCGAAGCACAGTGGCGCAGGGTAGATGAAATCCAGCAACATGCGTATGCAACCCACTGTGAGGCCAACAGCAAGACCCCAGAAGGCACCCTGCGTGAGAAAACACCCGACTGTGAGCCGAGTCGATCAGAAGGACCTTCGTTTCACACGCATGTCGATGATGGAGCGTCTCACGTTCTCGTTGGTCCTTTTCCAGAAGCAGCCCATGAGGAAGATGATGCTCACAGGGGGCTGCAGGTAGGTGCTGATGGACTGGATGTAGATGAAGAGCTGGCCACCCTGACTGGCCTGGACAACAGGAATCCAGAGCACCGACAGCGCAACCAGGACGAGCACGAACACCCTGGAGCACGCAGACGGGTCTTAATGCTTTAAATGTTAAGCCAACCAGGTCAGGTGTGCGCAGAGGCGGTGGGAACGTCCATAATTTGGTAGTTATGCCGTCTAAACTGGCAACAAATGCAACTATTTTAATGAGGTTTCAGATATAAAGTAGTGCCAATAAAGCTGCAACTACTTTAGGGGACATAAAACAGCTGGAACTCTTAAACTGGCTAACTAGTCGACTACTGGAGAAAATAAGTTGCTCTGTTGTATAGAGATTCAATTGTGGATTAAGATTTTGATGTATGAACATAATTTGTACCATACACCAACCAATATGTTGCATTTTCAGAAATCACTTATGTCTCTTACTTGTCTTTAACTATGTCCTACTTTGACTTCCTGTGGTTTGTTTAGATGCCACAAAGAGACGAACCTCCCCACAATCATGAGCTCCCATTCGGACGAGTGAGATCTGAAGCTCCTCCATAAATCCATGGTAAAAATAGTACTGGAGCTGTTGAAGATGGAGGTCAGAGAAGACATGAGTGCAGCGATCATCACAGCCATCATGAGACCTCGCAGTCCTGAGAGGAAAGAGTTGCGAGTGGGAGACTGTGTCTGTGTAAAATGGTGAAAAGATGGGGGGTAACGTAAGGGGTCAGCGTCTCACCTGCAGGCAGAAGCTCCATGACCAGTTTGGCATAAGCGATGTCGGAACAGCCAACAGAGTTCCCACAAATCTGCTTGCACAGGTCAGGATCTGCACAGGCCACCTCGTCTAGACACAACACCACAGTAAACACCAGAAACAAGCCGGTGCCGCCCAAAAACCCCAGTCTGTACCAGCGTAGAGGATCCTGCTGATCATCCCAGGCAGCATGATGGCAAAGAAAGGCAGAACTTTCAGGTAGGAAGCCAGGAGCGATCCCCCCTTTGCGTGGGTCAAACTCTTAGCGGCGAGGGAGCGTTGAACAATCACCTGCAGAGAACCAAAGGAGACTCTCAGTTCCCAGGCTGTGGTGAATGAGTAACTGGGATCTTCAATCCAAGAGCCTGTTCAGCGTAAATAAGAGAGAGAGCAGGAATCCTGAGGCTCGACGCTGATAAGACGGTAAATGATCCGTTGAGCTGTCGGCGCTCTCCCCCGCTAGGTCACCGTTACTGTGGAGTGGAAAGATTTTTAAGACTAAAAATATACCAACACGTCATCATGATGGAATTTTAATAAGAACGCTTTGATTTCTAAACGTGATTTAGTACTTCACCATCAGTCCACCGTCCTTCAGGTGCGACTGCTCAGTGCCAACAACAGACCAACAGATGATGCTAAGAAGTGAAATGAGGATCTGTTTAACAGCTGAAGGAAACATCTTCTATTTCGCGCTTTTGTATCTTCCTTATTTTGGTTTAATCAGTTCTTTAAGTCCATGTGGGGATGATCCAAAGCTGCAGCTTTGACTATTCCCCTCAATTAAAACTGTTAAAAATGTTCTCCATATAGCTCGAGTTAGTTATCCCTGGTATACGCTGCTTGTTTTCTTTTTATCTTAAATGAACAGGAATGTTTTAAACACTTTTGTGAGTTCACTTTTTTTTCAAACAGCACAAAAACTATCATGCTCTTGTATTTTTGGAGGGTTTTTTTACTTAGTTTTTTTTTTTTTAAACCAAATCAACATCTGATTTATTTGACCTGTTTTTGGAAAATGAACAGATTAAATTTAAAATTTACAAGATAAAACAATAAATATTCAGTTTATTTGAGTTTAGTGGGAGGAAAAAGTGCTGCATAGCAATAGAAAAATATCTGCTTTATTTTTTTGTCCAAACTCAGCAACAAATAAAAATAGGAAAAGTGCTGCTTTGGTTTAACAGCCCTAAATAAAGAAAATAAAGAACTCACTTGCACGTAAAAAAAGAGTCTGTCTAGGTATTTTACTATAATGTCACGTTTAAATGCACATGTGAGAATATCGACATCGTGAATCTAAAAGAAAAGCATGCTGCCATAGGGGTTTAAAGCAGATGTAGGCTCTGAAGCAGAATCCTACACTCACAGAACGCCGTTTGTTCACGATCTGGATACTAGGAGTCTAGCAAAACTCTGACGTTACCAAACCCTGGTGATACGTCTGGACTGACAGGTCAGGCAAGGAGGTCCATGGTAACTATGCAGAGAAACTGCAGATATCCAAACCTATGGGAAGAACATCTGTTGACAAAAGATCCTGTTTAAAGAGTTAAAAGGTAGAAACGTGTGGTTGAAGATGGAAAATGGAAATAATTTGGCGAAAATGGAAAACTGCTAAACCAAATGTGAAAGATCATGGTGGCCCTTTATACTTTTATAAAGACAGGCAGGATGTTTTAAGGCTGATGGGAAGATGTATGGAGATAAATAAAGAGGAAACTTGGAAGAAGAAAAAAAACTGTTACAGGCAGAGAAATCGTCCTTTCAAAATGACACGAAACAGCCGGAGCTACGACAGAGAGCCTCAGACGACAGAATAAAACGGTCCAGTCAAAGTCCAGACCTAACGGTAATCAAGAATACGTGCAATGATGAGACTATATGTCAGTTTCAGCTATTTTTGAAATAAGCACGGACACGTTTTTAACTCAGAATGACTGAATACAAAAAATGCGCACAAGAGTTTGTATTCTGGATTAGATCCGAAATGAATTTACAGCAGTACCTGATCAGAACACCAGTACCACATGGAGGGGATGGACATGCCGACGATAACGCCAGGCCAGGGTAAGTCTGAGCTCACTGGGTCTCTGAATATGTGAAAAGCGTCTTCTCGAGGGATCCCACAGGTTGAGTTGGGTACGCGGATTGAGGGAATGGCGTCAAAATATCCCTCCATCAATGCATCCCAACCTCCAACCTCAGCAAAACCTCAGAGTGGGGGAACAAAAACCAAGAAAACATTCTGACAAACCAGTGAATTCAATAAAGCAGCAAGAAGGTGGCGTAGGATTGGTGGCATCTGACTCACTGAAGCCCATGAGGGCGAGAGCTCCACCTAGCATGATGGCAGTTTGAGCGGCGTCGGTGTACATGACTGCAGCGAGGCCGCCTGAAACACAATAGACTCTTTTACCTGCTGCCAAACAGGCTGCAATGCACAAGACTCCCGCGTGTGCAATTCACTTTAAACGGTGCAGGTCTATGGCGTGAGAAGCAATACCTGCTACAGTGTAGAGAGCGGTCACCGCGAGCAGCAGCACCACGGCCAGGTAGATGTTCCATTTTAGAGCCAGCTGGATGAACACAGCACCTGCGTACATGTCCACCTGACCACAAAACACCAGAAGCTTCAAACAAATCTGTGCTTCCATCAGATTTATGCGGTTTCCAACATCTATGTGCGGGACATACCGATATTTTTGTAAAGATGTAAATAAACAGCGACAGGACGGCTATAAATAACTGTGTTCGTCTTCCACCGAAGCGCTTCTGCAGATACTCTGGCATGGTTGTCACCTGGAGAGGGGAGCCTTTAAAAAGGACTCATGTGGAGTAAGATCGCTGTCAAATAGGCGTCTGCACAGCTCCACCATTTGTATTCAGATTTATTTGTCCATAAAGTTGTTGTACTTAAAATTCTGCTGAAATATTTGTGAGTCTGACAGTTTGAATCTAAAAGCTGTGAGTGCAAAGTCTTATGCATAAAACTCTAATTTCTACGACAACCAACTCCTCCTTTCTCTGTGGACACAAACTCTGGTCTGTGGGTACGAGTAAAAAATTGTTACGATGACGTCACAGGACGGATTAATCGATCCACGATCACATCAAACACAGCCTGCTCCAAATTTAAAGATGGCGGAAGATATTGGAGCAGGTGGAGCAACAGCCTATAAACAAGTGGATGCTCCACCTGAAGCCGGCTGAGTTTGATGAGATCGCGGATTGATTACTCCGCCCTGTCACGTCATCGTAACAATTTTCTAACCCTTTAATGCCATATGTATCATATTTGATACGAAGGGTTTCAGAAATGATCTCAATGCATCTGAGAGCTTTTGCATCATTTAATGATAAAACTTGGACACAGTCAGATAAACCTGAAAAAATGTATCACAACGTCAAAAAAAAAATCTGTTCAATTTCTTTACGTGTTTTGTTAAAGGGCCAGATAAACTTTTAGATTCAAACTCTCAGACTCACAAATATTTCAGCAGAGTTTGGGGTTCAAAAATTTAACTGACATACAAACACGAATATGAATGTTAGAGTTGTGCACACAGCTATTTGACAGCGATCTTACTCCATACTGTCAGACTCAAATCGTGCACAAGCTAAGTTGATTTGTTTTTAATTTTGAGTGGACGCCTCACCCCAGCAGACATATAAACGGGCAGGAAGATCCATCCAAGCAGCAACACCATAAACATTCCCTGTTTGTATTGAACAAACATTAATACGTTGAATAAAAAACAATAAATCACAAATTTTTCCATCGGCAGATTAAACACAACTTACGTTCCACTCATAGGCGATCGCCCCGATTCCTGCTGCGGCTCCTGACCCGGCCAGACCGATGAAATGTCCACTGCCGATGTTACTGGCAAACAGGGAGGCCCCAACCTACATTCATACAGTTGAGAACACTGGGATGAGAACACTAACTTTCTCTACTGGTCATTGAAGAAAACTGTTGAATTTAAGGGATTTAAGATTCTTCAGCATATGTTTTAAACAGAAAAATCTGTCAAAGGGTGTTTTTTTGTTTCTTGTTTTTCCCTACAGATTAGATGGAGCTTTACTTACTGGCCACCAGGTCATACTCTTCCCAGCTAGAAAATATCCATTCACAGTGCTGCGCTTCGTCCTCCACATCGACTTACAAAATAAAACAAAACAGATTATTTGGGGTAAAGAGAAGTTTGGTTTGGTTTTTTAGGTCTGAGACATTATTCTACCTATGATAGAAGTTTGGTGGTTTAGTGCTACTTTTGTTTCTTGGTGAGAAAAAAAACAAACAAAAAAAACGCAGGATCAAAATATATTGAACTTGTTTTGTCCCTTTGTGATTTGTGAACTATTAACTTTGTTGTAAAGAACTGAGAAGTTCTACTGTATTAGCGTTTGTTAAACATACTCTCAGAAAAACATTTAGAAGCTGAGACTTTCAGCTTTTTGCATTTTTGGTTTCACATGTTTTAGTAAAAATCCTTGTGACACTTTAAGATCCTGGCATTGTTTTTAATTTGGTGCGTCTGGCTGTTGGAAGTCACATTTGTTGCCTTTTATTTGGTTTACAGAATCCATTTTTGAGTTGAGCAGCAGAGTCGGCGATCATCTCTGATTTCAATGCTTTCTTTTTTTTAACGTTTACGTCTGAACGGCTAATTTCACAAAATGTAATGAGAAAAATCCACAATCAATCATTCAATTATTAATATTATATCTTATGATACAAATGAGAACTGTTGAAGTATGTCTACAATGGAATAATTTATTAAATGTGAAATGCATTCATTAATTTTTATATGTTAAAACACCACTTTGAAATAAAAATGACAATATTTAATACTAACAATGACAACAAAATGTGACTTATGAATACATAATGAAGAAATATAGAAACACATGATGAACCAACTTTTAGTTCTGACTTAATAATAGTAATAGTAATAATATTTTATAATAATAATATTTAGGGTTATTTAGTGAAGGGTTGCAGTTTGTTTTACACATACATTTGATCAAATTCCTCTATCACAAGAAAATGAGGCAATCAAACATCTTTAATCTTGTATCTAGATTATCATGTGCAACACGATATGACAAACAATCCTAAAAATAACTCACAGACCGGATATATGTTGAGACAAAGGCTGGATTAAAATTAGATTAAAAATCCCTCATTTTACTCGTCGTAATTATTTGGGTTTATTGCACTTCTTACCCAGAAACCAACAGCCAGAACCAGCAGAAAGTACACTACCAGGACCACAATGTCCACGGCGCCTAGTGTGCTGCCCGCAAACGAGGGCGTCTGAGTCGTGGGCACGTTGGTCGTTGGTTCTCTTCCAACGGCTGATTGCTCGAAGATCATCTGGAAAGCAGCAAATGAGACAGAGGAGGAAATCTGCTCAACTGAGCCAGAAAAAATGGATCTTTGTTACACTTTTTAAGTTTCAGGGCACTTTTATCATTTACTGGCAGCATGACCTGAAACATCTTTATAATATGAATAATTATTGTATTATTAAGGTAAAACAGTAGCATCTGCTGGCAAATTATAATTAGTGTCTGAACATGCAAAGACATGCCCTGCCACACCAACAGGCTGCAGAGGAAGAGCAGACAGACTGTGAGAAGCTGCATAGTTTCTGCATGCTCTCAAATGTAAGTGTTTTTACACTTCTTAGTCTATAATTATTGCAAGTTCATTGTTGTTTGTAAATATGTGGGTTTTCCTTAACCAGCTGTTTTGTGTATTAGTAGAATTTAGCTTCAGCTGTTCATGTGTCTTCTGCAATTTAACTTAAATGCCTGTGATGGCTTAATTGTATAAGAGTTGAAATGTTAATACAGCAATTTAGTGTGTTATGATCATGCTTGGTTAATGAGCAGATTAGAATTATTTACATCAGTTTATTTTGCATATTGCAATGCTGTTTAGTATGTTTACCTCAAAGGGTGAAATATTATTTTATGCTCACATGGCTGTTTATTTGTTATGTTTATTAATATAATTGTCAAATACCATGTTGAGCACTTTGTAATATATTTTTCATTGGTTTTCTTTCACACCACACACATACACACAGACATAAATCCAATGTAAACATGTAAAGTTGGACAACCTTTATTAAAGGAAGAAAAGATCTCTCTGTCCAAGTGCCTTGATTCTCTGACCGGAATCATAGTCCATAATCTGCCGCCTCAACTAGCAATCCTATTTAGTTGAGACTCACCCCTCAAACAATTATAATATTTATACTTCCTTTTTTCACCGTGAACCTTTTCCTAAGGCGGCCTTCTCATTCTTAGACCCTTCTTCAGATTTGTACCATAAAAACAAACATCAACTTTAATCTTAGCAGATAGAAAGGTGAAATCAGCAGCGGTGGGGTTTGAGAGTAACGTTAAACTCACCTTTCGTTAATTTGTCCTGCACAGTCTCATTCCCTCTGGTCTGCCTCGTGTCCCAACAATACAGCATGTCAATAACCCACGGACAACACCAGCAGTGGGACTTTTGTCTGCAATCCTCTTCCACACATCAGGTTCAAACTCCACTTTGGCCACACGCATAAGAGAGTTTAGTTAAAATGTAAGTGATTTATGACACGTCAGAGGAAGGCGTGTGAAACAAAGTCTCCTCGTGTCTGTAAATAGCTCAATTATTGCAGTCAGAGGTTCAGATGTGTCCAATTTTACAATTGAGACGAAGTGAGAGCGGCATTAGTGGAAAGGCTGTTCAAGTTTGTACCATCAGTGTTCAGAAAAAAACACTTATATGCACAAAAAAAAATTTAAATCACCATTAAAATCCATTTCTGGAGATTAAAGTTAGGAGCCGCGTTAGAGAAACATAAAAAAATATCCATACACAAGAATGTATGTTGAATTAATGCCAGATGAACAAAATGAAAGAATTCTTCCTACAGAAGTGGAGGTTAGTTCGAATTTATTTGTCACAATAAAAAATACAGATGTAATAATTCATGGTTAAAATTTAGAGGGCAGTGCTTTAAACATAACATTCGGGCGCTCAAGCAGAAGACACAATGCATTATTATATCATTGCATTATGTTCACATTTACATACATATTATCTGATTGCATTATATCATTGCTAACAATAACTAAAACTTGTTTTAAAAAAACAACTAAAAAACAGAAACAATTGCAATCAAAACTGTAAAAATTAGGGTATAATATACCCATGGACTTGCAAAGGTACTCAGGCCCCACTTGAAGTTTTTCTCTTGTGTTTCATCTTACAGATCTAACAAACAGCAAAAAAAACATAGTTTTTAACTTTTTCTTTACAAAATTATAAAAACTGGGGTCACTTTGCTCCCACAGAGCCATTTTGCTGTTACTGTGTATACCATAGGTTTTTCTTTTGAGGTTGAAGGGTTCATCTCTTAGCCAGAGCAACAATGGTACAGATAATAAGATTCCATGTTCCATGCATTTCTTTCAACTTCACAGCAGCGTTGAGGGTTTGGGGTTGTAGTGTGAACAAAAACAGGGAAAAACTAAAAGATCAAGGGGTTTGAATACCTTTGCGAAGTACCGTCTTTGTTTTTATGGGTCCTTAAATCAGTTTAGGTACAAACTAAAGAACATCGCTGTCCTCTTATTAGGTTATTGCTACGCTCTGCCCAGAAATACAATAAAAATCCTTTTAAATACAACAAAATTAAAGAAATGTAGAAGTAATGAAAAAAAAAACAGAGAGCTCTAAGTTGTAGCATATGTATTATGTTCAACGCCTCATTCTGTACAAACACCACATAATAAATCTCTGTTAGACTTTAATGAGCGCAGTTTCTAACAGTTTAGCTAAACATTCACAAATTGCACCGTGCCGGCTTTAGGAATCAGACCCGCTCAATTCTGGAATCTTCTCTCTGTGTGCAGATTGCAAATATATTATTTTCTATTGAACAAGCAGCTAGAGGCCACCCATACAGACGTTGCCCTCTAATAAAAAAGCTGGGACAATGGGACGTCTCAGGAAAGCAGGGTATCAAGCAGACATCGAGGCTAAGGTACACAAAAGCAAGTAGAATTTAATCTGAGAAGAATTTACTTAAGAAAACTGTCAGTGAAGAGCCTATGTTACATTCAACGTGGTGGGCGTCTCAAAGTGGCGAAGAACAAAGTTTTAACAGCATTTGTTGATTCTTTGCAGAACCACAGCATGCGGTGAACAATTTTTGATCAACGCTTGTCTCTATGCCAAGATCAAATGTATAAATATATCTAATTTAAAGAGATGCTACAAATACTTTGAATTGTCGTCGTACCACACTATGTTTCTCCTTATAAGAAATAACGCTTACACTAAGGTTCATTGCAGAGTATCAATATTTCAGGCAGTAAAGATAAATGGAGAACTAAACAAGGTTCTTGACCACAAACGTTTCTGTTCTCTCTGCAGGACATATGAACAACACTAACAATTACAGGTTTAACATAAAAAAGATCCATCTCTAGTTTTCCCTTTTTTTATATTTAGCTTGTGTGGACATGCATGTTATGCATACCTCACTTGTGTTTGTGTGTGTGTGTGTGTGTGTGTGTGTGTGTGTGTGTGTGTGTGTGTGTGTGTGTGTGTGTGTGTGTGTGTGTGTGTGTGTGTGTGTGTGTGTGTGTGTGTGTGTGGGGTGTT
>JAVLVB010000265.1:249230-277839 GCA_032876305.1 Orestias chungarensis
TCTTTGGGATTTCTGCCCCTTGCTGATCGCTGAGAGCTCTCTGCAGTGAAAACATAAAACAAAAATACATTTTATACATATATATATATATTGTCTTTCGTTTTTAAGGGAAATAAAGCAGAAAGTAATGAACTGCAATTTGTTTTGTCAAAATCGCAAAGATTTATAGATCCGACTGTATCTTTTGTTCCAGATGTGCCTGTTATTTAGCTTCATCTCCCATCAACTCTGACCAGTGTTCCTTCCAGAGGAGAAACATTTCCTCGACCCGATGGTGTCACATGACGCAACCTCCTCTTTGACTGGTCTGATACGTTTGTCATTCTTTGAGATACCTTGCTTCATAATGTTCTCTGACCAAAAAGAGTATAGCTGCAGTGAAAGAATGTTTCTACAGGAAAAAATTAAATAGGGCTTGACAGAAATTTACTATAATCTGTTTGTCTGTTACATAAACTTCTTATAAAGCGTACAAAAGTAATAAAAAGTGAAAAAGTCCAAGAACAGGAGGCGTCCTGGATGCAGAGCAGGACGAAAGAGATCATTAGCTACTACATGAGTAACTACAACACCATTTAATTTCCTTTGGCATAAATAAAGTATGTTGGATTGATTGATTGATTTTAAACTCCAGAGTTTAGATTCCTCATTCAGCAAAACAAAGAAAAAAACAAAACAAGATATGATGCATCCAAGTTGAAATGTGGTAATAATGTAAATAATTAATAGCTAAAACTGAGTTTATTACCTCAAACTTGTTCAGAAACTCTGCAAATATACCAAAGAAACCCTCTGTGGTGGTGGCTTTGCTGTCTTCGCCGAAGTATGAGGCCGACTTGATGAATTCTTCCATGGCTCGCTGCTGCAGCGATTCCAGGGACTGGATCGCTGGATGACTATTTTCCAGGAAGTTCTGCGTACAACGAAGTTAAGAAACTCAAGCAGCTCATTTGCCCAAGTAGATAATAATTGTCTTCACCGCTTTCCCTAATTTCTGAAGGATACACTCATGACAACAGCAAAGCGATCCTCTGGAGTCGCAGTCATCCTCTGACAAGCCGAGCGGATATCCTGGATGGTCGTGTGAATGTCATTTACATCCAGGGTGACAGTTCTCTGGTTAACTGAAAAGGAGTGTGAGTTTCTGAGCAGAAGGTTTTCTTCTCAATAAAAGTTAAATGTTAATGTTTTTGGGTTGTTGCCCCCCCCCCACCCCCCACCCCTACCTTTTGCAGCAAGAGGAACCATGGTAAGATCTTTGGAAAAGTCCAACACTTCTGGAAAGTGCTGAGACAAGGACTTGACCAGGATGTGGAGAAATGTTGACTTCCCATCAACAGTTTTAGTAGTGCTCAGCTGAAAGCAACAAAGGAATGATGTTTACTGGCCTAAAAAGAAGAGGAATACTTCAGATCTTTAACATGCTAATATTTGTTAGCATATAGAGTACAGTACCTCAGCCAGAAAGCTGATCTTGAAGCCTGTGGTCTTGTTGGTTTTAGGCTGGATGTTATTCAAATAGTTTCCCATTGCCAGCACAAACTAAATAAAAGATTAATGTCATGAGACCAGACTAACATACAAACTGCACCGTGCAACAAGCATACATTCCTTGAACTTTACACATTTTGTCACAATACAACCACAAGGCTCAAAGAATTTTAGTGGGATTTTGCAAAAGAAAAACTCAAACCACCTACTGCCATGAAAAACAAAAAAATTAAATACAACAGACTTCACAGGAAGTTTTTAGATTATCAGTACAAGTTCAAGTTCTCCAATGTTGGAGAACATTGAGGAACAAAATCATGAAGACCAAAGAACACCACAGAAAAAAAACGGGTAAAGGTGTGGAGAATGTTAAAGCAGGAATAGGTTAGAAAACAATACTGCAAACAGGTAATCTACTTTACAAGCCATGGAGACTCTGGAGGAGCAGCAGAAATCCATAGCTCAGATGGGAGGACCTAAATTTAAGAGACCTGGTAGTCATGACCTCCGGAAATGTCACTTTTATTGGAGACTTGCTGGAAAAACAAACCAGAACATCTCTTGTCTTGAAGGTGATTTAAGCTGCGTTTGAGACACAGGAAACATTTGGAGGGACTCAAGTTTCCTAGATTAACTCCCAGTAAAATACAATGAAATTTGTGGTTGTAACAAGACAAACTTGGAAAACATTTAAGGACCATGAACATTTTAACAAGGCAATCTAAATCTATATTTTCCATTCTTTATCCCCCCCCCCCTACCAATTCATTTTAGAGGCACGAAGGGTTATGGGTGAATGTTCTCCCACCAAATGTGTAAAATTTATAAAAATATATATCATGTTTTTAGTTTTAATGTGTCTGCAGAGCGGTACCTCTAATATCTTAGCCAGCTTCTTGCTGGTCTTCAACTCTACAGAAGCTTTAATAATACAGTCAAAGGCCCCCCTCAGCTCCTCCGTCTTCTCCTGAAGTGAGCACTTGTAGAGGAGGCTCTGCAGTCGGATGTTATACTCTGGGACAGACAACATCTGACAGACATTAACGATAACCCTCAAATCAACCCCATGACGATGCTCTGCTAGTTCACACCTGTACACCAACAACAAAACCGACTCCCCAACGTCCCAGGACTGTACCTGCAACATGAACTGGTCTGGCTCACTGAGTTTGCCGGGGTTCTCTCTGTATTCATTGTATTTCTTCACCTCCTCTGCGTCGGGGGTGTACAGCAGCAGTTGCTTGATGTGAGCTGCTTCCAGTCTGTCTGCAGACATGTTCATCAGTACCTGACGCAGCTCCCCAGGAGAAAGCTTCAGGTGGGCTATCAGAATGGCTGACGGGTGACAAGCGGAAAGCAAAAAGACTGAACAGAAAAGTAAGATGAGAAAACCTTACATATGAAATATAATAACTATACTTACAGGCATTGTAAGCTTTTTTATGGGAAAGAATTTCTATAACATCTTTCTTCTTCAAGCTTTCCATGTGCGGAAGAGGCTCTGGAGCAGCCACTGTGAATTTGACGACATTTACGTTTATTTCCATGTAAGAAATATGGAGACTAAATTTGCAAACGTACATTAATGGGACTGACCTTTTTTTTAAAGAAAAATGATGCACAAAATGAATAAGCCAGTAAAAAACTCTTTGTTTCTTTATCCAAATCACTCACACTAAAGCTAAGAGTTCATCTGCAAGACTTGATTAACTTTATCTGAACATTAGTTGTTTGTAAACATAATATCTTTGTGTTTAAATAACTGCAACCATAATCATGGCCTAAACGCATTAATAAGAAATACTTCTTTGAGATTAAACAGATTTTAAAGACATTGAGAACCCAGTTTGGTGTTGGCTGATTTCAGTCTAGCTTTGGACTTAAGCCATCCAAAACTAACTGATTTCACGGCATCTAGTTAAATATGGATTCCGTGAGTTAGAAACTGTATTAAACCGCACTGTCCGTGAAAGTGCATGACTGACATTCACACATTCATCACAATGATAAACTTAACTATCCATGCACTCACATGAGTTCTTCTGGGTCCCAAAGTGTAGCTCCAGGTCCAAATATTTGACCATGTGATGCAGTTTTTCAAAATCCGATGTTTCTCCCAACTTTAAAAAGAAGAAGAAATTTATTTAGCATCAGCCACGTCTAGAAGGGGTTAACCCATGTATCCCTTGTCTTATGTTTCACAATTGTGAAATATGGTTTCGGCTTATACGGTAATATTCCAATAAAACACATTAAAGTTTGTGATTGTAACATTTAAGGGAAATGCTTTGAAAAGTTTTTCGAGCCATCTGACAAGCTTTAGTCCAAAAGGCATTGTTAGCTTACCTGTCCCCATATGGTCCCCTCGGAGTTCTCCACCTGCTCCCAACGCAGCCTCTTCACACTCATATGGTGTGAGTCCATCCGAGATAGACTGGGTCTTGGCAATGGTGGAGGGGAGCATGGGGGTGGGAGAGGTGGAGGAGGAGGTGGCCCCAGTTGCTCTGTGGGATCAGATAAGGAGTGTGGGAGGGACTGGGGCTGACCTTGGCTATGAGATTGCTTTGGGTGAGGTTGGGCTTGATGCTGTTGTTGGGACTGCATGAGGTGATGCGAGGGCTGTGACTGTGGACGGCCAGCTTGGGTGGCAGACTGGATCTGATGCTGGGATTGGTGGAGCTGGGGCAGAGGCTGGAAGCTGGAGAGGCTGGGCTGGAGAGGCTGGAGGGGCTGAAAGGTGGAGAGAAGCAGCTGGGGCCTGTGGGGCTGCTGAGGAGGCTGGATGACTTGAATCTGGTGTTGGTAGCTCTGTGGAGGAGGGGGCTGCGGGGTCATGTGGTGGATGTGATGGATCTGAGGTGTACTAATGTGGTGGTGTGTCTGTTGGATGGAATGGGGTCTTTGGGGAGACGGTTTAGTAGGCTGGGGTTGGTGCAGCTGTTGGATCTGCTGATCTTTATGTCTTCCCTGTAACAACACATCCGTCTGATGGTGACCTTTAATACTCCTGCGACTCTGATGGGACTGGGTCTCACGTGTATACTGGATTGGGAGGGAGGCCGGTTCCTGTTGAATTTCATGCAGAAGTTCCATGGAGGAGTGATGGCCCTTGGTTTGGTGTATTTGACTGGCTTGATGGAGAAGCTCTGTAGATGAGTGATGGGTCTTAGGTTGATAGATCTGATAGAGCAGCTCACTTGAGGAATGGTGGGCCTGGCCTCGGTGCATCTCCTGAGCCTGGTGAAGACGTTCGGTTGAGGAGTTGTGTGGCTGCATTTGTTGCATTTGATGAGATTGGTGTAACAGCTCAGTTGTTGAGTGATGGGCCTTGACTTTTTGCATTTGGTGAAGCATTTCTGACGACGAGTAGTGAGCTTGGGGCTGCTGCATTTGCTGGAGCATCTCAGTTGATGAGTGGTGAGCCTGAGATTGGTGCAACTGCTGAAGCATCTCAGAGGAAGAATGATGTGCCGGACCTTGATGAAGTATCTCTGTTGATGAATGGTGGGGTTGGGCTCTGGTGCCGTGATGACTTTGGTAGATTTCCTCTGCATACTGACTTTGCTGGCAGGGATGGACTGGCTGGTGGGGTGATGGCTGATGGGGTGGAGGTGCTGAACGAGACAAGCGCCTGTGTTGGTGGGACTGGTGGACCAGTTGCTGCTGCTGTACTTGTCGCATTATAAAAAGTGGGTGGTTAGCGTGTTGATGGGTAGTATCTTGGGAGGGGAGGGGAGGCAGGGACTGGTGTGGCTGTTGGAGAGGAAGAGGTGAATGGGCCTTCGGCTGTGTTAGCTGAGCAGGCATCGACTGGTGACTCTGGTAGATCTTCTGCATCTCTTGATACGCCTGACGCTCCTCAAAAACCCTACGGTCCTCATAGGCTTTTTGCTCCTGGTAGGCTTGTAGCTCTTTCAGTGCCTTCTGTTCTTTGTAGGCTTGGTGCTGTTCATGTGCTTTTTGCTCCTGATAAGCCTGGTGCTGCTCATAGGCTTGTCTGTCTTGGTAGGCTTGCTGCTCTTCTAAGATTTGCTGCTCCTCAAAAGCTTTCTGCTCTTCGTAGGCTTGTCTGTCTTTCAAAATTTTCTCTTTCAAGGCCTGTTGTTGCTGAAAAAGCTGTTCCTCCTCATAAACTTTTTGCTCCTCATATGCCTGTCCCTCCTCAAAAACTTGCTGTCTTTCCTGGTATGCTTTTAGCTCTTGTAAGGTAGCTTGGACATGTAGATCTTCTCTTGTAGGTAGGACTTTATGCAAGGAGTGGCGCTTTGGTGGTGGATTACTGCGTGGAGGTGGTGGCGGAGGTGGGCCAGATTTCCGACGGATTGGCACATATGCCCTTGGCATGTGTTCAGGGGTGTAGCTAATGGATTCCTGTTGTGGCTGGTGTTGAGGTTGACTTTGTGGCGGTCCTGGAGGAGGAGGTGGTGGGTCATTGAACTGAACAGGTGGAGGTGGGGGCGGTGTCATGGGGGGAGGAGGAATGTGATCTGAAGAGGAGGAATATGTGAGGGAGGAGGCATTCTCTTCACCGCTGCTGCTCTGGACGTCGCTTGGGCTGCTCAGCTCGGGGGCTACAAATCCTCCATTTTCTTCCTCCACACCAAGCTCGTCTTCATTATCTTCATCGTCTTCATCCGGGAAGCCCATCTGCACGACATCCTGACATTAACACCAAGTACACACCATTAGATCTTTATTATCAAGGGGGAACTTCTGGAAAACTTGAGAAATTAAACAGAACTAACAACCTTTCACATACAATAACACCAAAGACAATTTATAATTCACAGAGAAAGTCCATCTGGGTCTTGTGTTGGCCGTACCTCTTCGTAGTCATTGTCTGGGCTCAAGAAGTCATCAACAATTGCCACCTTCTGTCCCAGCTGTTCACTTAGAGCATCCAGAAAGCGATCCGTGTCTTCTGAGCGAGGTGGTTTGGAGAAGGTGTACCTCCGTTTGTTGCTGCGGTGAACAGGTGGGCTGCAAGGAAAGTCCGGTTCCAGAGGTGATTGAGGGGGGCTGTCCAGGCTGATGTAGGGGTTGGACTCCCCACTCGTCTGGCTTGTCAAGCCTGGTGGATAGAACTGGCCTGAAGGTGGACTGGGTAGAGGGTCTGGCCATGAGGAATGGGGCGAGGAGCCTTTGCGGGCCCCTGAGACAAAGGAAAATTATTTATACAGATACTAAGATCTGAACTTCAACCATGTCACCTTAAATTTTTTTTTTGGACCAAATTGCAAATACACATTGAGTTTAAATTCAGGCAACCTGTGTTAGCATTCCCTGTAGGAGATCCTGTGCAGGATAACGGTTCCAGGTCCAGCAGACTCTCAGGAGTGGGAGGAGGACGACTCTTCAAGGACTTGGACCTCTTTGCTGAGTACATATTTTCCAATTCGGCATACACAGCTGAAAGCTGTTATAGAGAACATGAATGGTCAGAGTCAGTCGGTCTTCGCTATATTGTAAAACCGGACATGGGTACATACATTGGTGAGGTTGTTGGGAGTCTCTGGAAGAGATGTTCCATCTCCTGACTGTCTCTCTCCTGGGGCCAACCTCATTCCAGTCTCCTGTCCTGGCTCTGCACGGATGCCTATGTCAATACACTCATTAGAATACATTTGATACGTTCCCCCATGCCCTGGTGATATGAGTGAATTTGCAATCTTTGGGGTTTAGCTTGAACCACTTCAGAAACCCATTGTAAATGACAGGAATCTCAGTTTTAGCCAAAGCAACTGTGACAACATGGAAAGTTGAAAACATGTAATGTAACTCTAAAGAATAGACCAATATGCCACTAGGATCAAGTAAAAAATGGATGTTACAAAATAAATGAAAAAATCTGCATTCAGTCTTCTTTAGTTCACATTTGCCATCAGACAAAGTGATTGCCATTAAATACAGCTCAGCTGTAAACATGAATACGAATTTCCTGAATTTTCTAGGCTACATCTTTGGAATCACAGCCAGTATTTCAGTATTTGATCCAATGGGTTATGTTGTCCATGTGTTTAGTCCCTGGTAGGTTCTCCCAGGGCAAACCTGTCTCACAGTAGGGGACAAATAAAGAAATCCAGCGACCATTTTACAATAATATCTGAATTGGATTATGGAGAATGGGCAACACTTTTGGAGGTAGGGTTCTAGGTCTGTATTGCAGAGACTGACAGCGAGCACCTTGGGGTTGACCATTGGTTTCAACAGTATGATCAGGTTTAGCCCGAAAAGGGAACATCAGCTCATCTCAATTTGGAACCACCATCTGTCTGCAGACAAGTTGAGCTTGAATGCTGTCTCTGTTTGATATGCCTAGGGAACTGTGAACCAACATTTAGAGTCAGCAAACATGCTATGTCAGGATGCGACATAGAGAAAGAATTCAACTAAAGAAGATTGAATGCCTAAAAAAATCAGAAGGCCTTATATATTACATTAGTTTAAAGTTGTGTAAACTGAGTGACCAGGTTATTGTACCTTTAGGTTTTGTGTCTATTGTTATTAAGAAATTTATTTTTTAAGTTGAATTTTAGGAAGTAAGATACCTGTCAAAAAGGTGTATGCATAACTCTTACATTCGTATTTGTATTTATTCCTCAATAAATTACAAACTTTGGACGCACAGCTTTTAGATTCAGACTTACATAAAAACAAGAGTTTTGGGTACAAGAACTTACGGGACAGATAAATACGAATACAAATGTTAGAGTGTTGCACACACCTTTTGACAGTGATCTTACGCCCTAGAGTTTTAGATGATATAGGTTGCACTTATAATTATGATACAAGTTTTTGAAATGACTTCTCATGATTTTCAAATGAAACAAAAACCTGGTATTCTCCAAATGGTTGTGTGCAATTGTGTTAACAGCGAGTCAGACAGTTAAAACAACTGACACGGCGTAGGTGGTGTTAGTTTTGTTCCTGATGCAGAGATATTGAATGTCAGTACCCATTCCCAAGTGTGTGCCAATGACCAGGTCATCGGAGCTACGTCCCCTAACACTACTCCTGTATGTGGTCCCTGTCACCCTCATGGAGCTGCTACGACGGTGGGGCTCAGGGCCAGAAGACTCGGGCTCCGGAGGAGGAGGGGGAGGAGGAGGTGGTGGAACTGGAACACACATACAGGTCATGCAGAGGAAGAGGAAACAAAGTTTGAAGGGTCGCAGGAGTTCAGCAAACTACTGATTTACCTCAAGAGCCCCATATCACGTTCTCAAGACAGTCCTCATGAGTGGCATAGCAAAAAGTGTGGTAAATGTGCACAAACCTGGTGCTTTGTATCCAAGAAATCTGGAAATTTTGTTCTGGCAGTGTTCCTGTTCTTCATAGGTCAGCAGCTGGTAAACAAACTGCCAGATCACCTGTTTGGCTGGAGTGTCGAGCACCGGGAACACATCCACGATCAGCGTGTCAACGTTCCTGTGACCATAGGAAGCAAGCGAGGCGACAAATATTGCCTGGCAGTAATATGAAGGATCACACCGATTAGGAGCAAAATAAGGACGGTATAGCTTTAATATGGGAACAACACTGCATACATATGGGCAAAGACTAACTGAACAAACATCAAACATATCAGAATGTTATGAACTTTTAGTATAAAATTCTAAATTACCTAATATGTTCTTAGTTGTGATATTAGCAAGACATTTTACATAATTGACAGCCTAGTAAGTGTTTTTTTATTAAATCTTTCAAATGTAGAAATATAAAATAACTTTATAAAATAAAATTTAAATAAATTCCTTTTAAAAACTAGTAAAATAAAATACAGGGGTTGGACAATGAAACTGAAAAAGCTGTCATTTTAGTGTGGGAGGTTTCATGGGTAAATTGGACCAGCCTGGTGGCCGATCTTAAATAATTGCACCAGCAAGAGCAGAATGTGAAGGTCCAATTAGCAGGGTAAGAGCTCAGTTTTGCTTAAAATATTGCAATGCACACAACATTATGGGTGACATACCAGAGTTCCAAAGAGGACACATGGTGCACGTCTAGCTATCGCATCTGTGACCAAGACAGCCAGTCTTTGTAATGCATGAAGAGCCACGGTATCCAGGGTAATGTCAGCATACACCCAAGAAGGACAAACAACGTCCAACAGGATTAACTGTGAATGCAAGAGGAAGTTGTCTGAAAGGAATGTTTGGGTGCTAACCCGGATTGTATCCAAAAACACATAAAACCACAGTAGAGAAACTTTAGGTCGGGAACTCCACAGGGTCAATATACACGGCTGGGCAGCTGTAGCCAAACCTTTGTTCGCATGTGCCAAACATCGGTTTCAATAGTGCAAGGAGCTCAAATCTTGGGCTGTGGACAATGTGAGACATGTATTGTTCTCTGATGAGTCCACCTTTACATCTGGGAGAGTGTGGCGAAGCCCCGAAGAAGCGTACCACCCAAACTGTTGCATGCCCAGAGTGAAGCATGGGGTTGGATCAGTAATGGTTTGGGTTGCCATATCATGAAATTCCCATGGCCCAATACTTGTTCTAGATGGGCGTCACTGCCAAGGACTGCCGAACCATTCTGGAGGACCATGAGCATCCAATGGTTCAAACATTTTATCCTGAAGGCGGTGCCGTGTATCAGGATGACAATGCACAAAGACACACAGCAAGACTGGTGACAGATTGGTTTGATGAGCATTAAAGTGAAGTTGAACATCTGCCATGGCTGCACAGTCACCAGATCTAAATATCATTGAACCACGTTTTCCTCCACCAGCATCACGTCATGACCTGGACACTATCCTGCAAAAAGAACGGCTTAAAATGCCTCTGACCACTGAGCAGGACTTGTAAATGTCCTGCTCAGTGACGCTCATTGGCCTCAAAAGGACACTCTACACCATACTAATAAATCATTGTGGACTAAAACCAGGTGTTTCAGTTTCAATGGCCAACCCCTGTAGAATATTAGTCTAAAATTCTGACGATCGTACTTCCAAAAGTATGATGGTAAGAAAGTGTAAATCACAACAGCTAAAATAAATACATAAAATCCGTTTTGTCATTGTTTTGGATAACTTAGACTCATTTTACTAACTTCTTCTCACTGCTCATCTTTTCACTTCACAGTTTCCTCACCCTGTGTCGCCTACAGCCCACCTGTGTTGGAAGAAGTTCTCCAAAGCCTTGCAGATGGTATATCTCTCCTGGATGGTCAGCAGATGCTCCAGCTGTTGTCCAAAGGTGCGTCCCTGAACTCTAATGCTAGGTGGCAAGATGTCAGCCACCCACTGCAGGGAGCTTAGCACCGGAGAGCGTGCGCGCTCAGTGGGAATGCTGCTGCCGGCGAGGTCCTGCTCAGTCAGAGGAAAAGTAGGGGGGCCTTCTTCTACAACCAGGGTGGGCATGGCTCCGCTTCCTTGGAGCATGGACACGACCTTCTCATGGGAGGAGGTCCTGCACACCAGGATATAATACGCAAAAAAATCCGGGCAGAAACCTTCTGAAACTGCTTTGACATGACATGACAAAAGCCAGGAAAGAAAATCCACAAAATACAACCGACTGAAGAAGCAGCAGATTATTGTGCTTTGTTGTTGCTTAAAATAGCTACTGAGTACTGACATTCTCTTCTCTCTAATAAGACTAAACACTCCTTATTTTATCCATGTTCTTTTCATTTCTTGTCTTTTAAGACATGCTATTCTTAGGCACAAATTGGAATATGCAGCATGATAGTTTTCAATATCTATGAAATTAACATAAGAAGGAACTCAACCTCATGTCCAGCCCATTCAGGAACAGGATCCGATCCCCTGGCTTTAAACCTGCCTTGTCTGCAGGGCTTCCTGCAGAGCAAAACAACATGCAAGGGGATACTGAAAAAAGTCTGAAAAGAATCGCTCAGTGGTTGTCTGGGTACAAGAATGTGTTACGTTCAATAAACCGTTATTGATATAATAATAAAACTATTAAAACTCACCAGGGATTACTGAATCTATCCAAACTGGAGCATGGCCTCTCAGAGTGAAGCCAAAACTCATGTTTCCCTTACAAACTCTGACTGTCCTGTAGAGACAGATATCAGGTTGGAGTAACAGTTGAGGTCTTCAACGGCAATAACATAAAAATCTGCAAGATTTTCTAGGTTAGAGCCTGTTGTGTTACGTCGTTTTGTTTTGTTTTTACTCTAGTTTGTTAAACATTTTAGATAATCAGCATAATAATAATTTCATGCATTGCTATCCAAACCAACCTGGTCTTAAATACAGACTGAAAAGCCATCTTTTTGTAGACTTTCCTCATCACTAATTGCTCCAATAAGCCAAAAATAATACTTGATACAAACCTGCAGTTGGTGGCGGTGCCACCTGAGTGCCCGGCGATGAGGGAGGTGGTCTTGCGCATGCCTCTGGCGGGCGGCACCACGCCCTCCTCGGCGTGGGTGCGTGGCACTGAGCTGGCACGGGTGGAGACCAGCAGCCGCTCGGGGTGGTCCTCGCTGCGGCTGCGGCGTAGGTGGCTGCGGCTGGGATCGCTGAAGCTGCGGCCCTTCAGCCTGCTCGTCAGGCTCTGGGAGACCACCTCGTCGAAACGCTCCCGGTGCTTTTTGGGAATGAAGATCCTGGCCAACATTGCCGGGAACCACACAGACAATCACACACCGATTATATGAGCTCAAAATTTAATCGTCTTCATTTCAGCAACCCCCCCCTCCCCTCTGAAGTCCAGGTTGTTCATCCAAATCTCCCCAGGCCTCATTGAAAAACAGATCAGTCCATATGATTCATGAAAGTCATGCATGCGAGAGAGGAGCTTTGTTGTGAGATCACAGCTGCTGCAGGTAAGAGTCTCAGAATCAGTGACAGCTCACGGCTATTAAACAAAAAATAACTTACCTCTGGGAGAAACCACTCCCACCCACCCCTGTAGTGTTTGTCCTGCTATTATCCAACGTTTGGCTCGTCTTAAAGCAAAGAGAATCTAATAACTGAAGCAATAAAAGTGTATTACAGTCTGTGATTTTGGTGTGTCTGTGAGCAAACTCATATCATACCGGAGCAGTGAAGCCCATTAATGTAGACTGAAACTACAAAGTCTAAGATAGAAATAGATAAAGAGGGATTTGCAGCTAATTATTTCTCACAAACGATGAACCCTTGGTGAAGGAATCGCATTGTTCAGACCACTTTTGTGACAGTTTCCTGCCTGAATAGAATAGAATGCCTTTTATTGTCATTATACACATTGTACAATAAGACTGGAGGACAATTCATCACCTGCTGACAGATGAAATAGAAGAAAAGAAATTCAAAGCCAAGTCTGAGATCTTACACGCACGTCAGCTTAATTAAACTTCTACACGGTTTGGTTGTGTGCTGCATGAGTGTTTTCCTCGTGAAATTATCAGCTACACCATTAACGGGTTTTTACACTGAATGAAGCGCAAACGCTGTTTTTGTTCCCTTGTTTGTTTCTGCATCCCCCTCCATCCATACCCACAAAATTGAGCTGCCTCAAACATCAACGTATCTCACTCTCTCTTCAGTCAGTGTCTGTTTGTCTCTTGGGTGCTTCCATTGTGCAGAGGAGGTAAAAAGGAAAGCTTTTGGTTTTGCATCGGTTTCAGTGTGCCTTCATTATAAACACCACAACTCATTATTCAGGTTCAGCAGTAAAGTAAAAAAAACACCACTTCACAGGTATGATTGAGAATCCTGTGATAAATTAATTATAGTCCCTGCAGAAATTGAGCCAACTGCGAGTTTCATTGGCTGTCACTAACAGGTCACTGTGTGGGGCTTGTTAGTACGTGGAGACGACACAAAGGTGGCCATTTTCTGGATCAGGGAGGCGCCTAAAATGGAGAGTCTACACAGACGTTCAAAGTTACTCGGGCTACACAGGAGTAAGAGAGCACAAGACTTAAAGCAGACACTAGGAAGGCGGAAGGTTTAGCAACAAAGCTCTGTTCTGTCTGTTACAGAAGATAAAGGATTTGGAAATCTAAAGATGAAGGAAAGAAGCAGGGCTACATAATATATGCCAAATGTTTTGCTATTATAATATTACCAAATCAATATTATAAACTGCAATAGAACTAAATAATTAATAACCACTCATGTCCTGTTGGATCAAAAAAACATTTAAAATTTTGTTCTTAGATCTTTTTATATTGTGGTTGTCAAACAGAAATCTAACCTAAGTCAAAAGCAGTTTCTTTAGCTGATAGCTTGACAAAACGTAGACACCAAAATATGGATTAAAGCATCGTTCATTTTCAGTGCGACCCTAGGGATGGATGACTGGAAGTTAAGAGCCCCTGCTTGTTTTTACCAACTTAAATATCATTTTTTAGACACATTTAGGAAATATAATCCCATTAAGATCAAAGTCTTTATTCATAAAACGTAACAAAGTTGTGTAAGGAGACTCTTAAGTCTGTCCAATAGCAAGTGCCGACGTCCTAAATAGCATGATCATGCTACAGGGTTACTAATCTTCACATTGAACTCTGGATCTGAAGGTAGAAACTAAAAAATACAAAGACAGAACGAGCAAATATTAGTAAGCCAGGATTTGGGATCCTGAGAGAACAATGAAAGCTGAAACTGGATGGAGTTGTGACATGCATCCATTTTTATGATTTGTTCTAGAGTAGATTCCTGTTTCATAACTGTAGGATAATGCTGTCTAAAGAACTAAGGGGGAGACTGAGTATAATTAGGTGACAGTGATTAAGTGATTTGTGCATTCGTGCTGTAAAGCAGTCAACATCTCCCCGATGGGGTGGTAAACCAGCGCGCCATGTTGCAGCCCCGTCGACATGCTTTTATGTAACCAGAGCTAAATGTCTTATTTGCAGTGACAAACACAGATAAAGGGACACGAGCTGCGGAATCCAAAGGAGCAACTAGAGCAAAAAAGAGAGAACATGGAGAGCTGGAGGTCTTTCTAGGCCAGGGTCATGCAACTGTTGGACATAAATCTGCGCTCCACAGTTTATGTGGGCCATGTGACTTTTCTGAAAACCTCATAAGTGCAGCTGCTTAATGGATAAAGGAAAGAAACTTTGTGAGTTTTTACCCATTTTTTTTTAAATAAATTTTTGTCACGCAACTATGGAAATGAGAATCAATTGTAGCAAAGTTATCCGACGGTCATCAAGGATTCATCATCTTGGCGTTAAACCGGCAAACCTTGGAGATTTTGCTGGTCGAAAAAAAGCCATTTCTGTCCTATGTAAGCACTTAGACTCTAGCTAAGTGGTAAAAGCAGGGGTGCAAATAATTTGGTTATATCAAATTAAGTACATATATTTGGAGGTATTGATTTGACCTGAAGAAATAAACTCAATTTTAACTTTAGAGCTTCCTTTCACAAAAGTTGAATGTAGGCCTTTGGGATGCCCTAAATTGTAAGGAGGCCGAGAGAAGCCCATAATTGGGTCTGAGGGAGGGGTGGATCAAGGACACGATGCACAGAGGAATGAATGACAACTGCAGTCAGCTGAAATAACTCACTGCAAGACCAAATTAATGGCAGACCTACTTCCAATCAGCCGGTTTCATGGCTGGACTAAGCATGAGTTTGCAAATGCAGGGCAAATTATAATGAACTGAATCTCACAAAGTCCAATCCTCAATAACTTTTTCAGAGTGGATTGGTTGGATTGCTAAGTGTTCTTTCTTCATGCAGATTCAGAAACGCTAAATATTTTCAGGAACTCATTTTAAAACTTGCTTTAAAAAGTTTTACAACAGAATTGAGCAACCTTCAAACGTTCAACCCTCCTCTGTAAGTTGCTTTGGAAAAAAGCGGATAAATGCCCAAATGTGAATGTAACCTTGAATACAATCCAACGCAAACCCTATAAAATAAAAATAAAAACAGAGTGAATACCACTTAGATCAAAGTAAAGCTGTTGTACCTAAAGTGTCGAGATAGATTCCTGTCTCTTCCCATGGCTCCTCAGGCCCTATGAGGAAGCGATTGGATTTGGTAGAGGAACCCAAAAGCCTCGTCTTTATCACAGTGACTCCGTGCAGTTGGAACAACTCTCCCGGACAAAGTAGGAAGACAAGGTAAAGGAGAAATGGGAAGGTGTCCTGGATCTCGAAAGCACTCGCTGCAGGGTTGGAAAGCCGCCAAGTGAAGAAAGAGAGAAGGCGCGACTCAGGGAGGGAGAAAACCAGAAGAGGGGCTGTAATATACATCCTTCCAAACTTCCAGAACATCCCCAACGTAGCATCTTCAGCCGTTTAGACACTTCCTACCCGTCAGGTTGTCCGTCATTCTGCTGTCGGAGGTAGTGAGTGACAAATCTTCCAGCCTCCTCAGAGGCGGAAGGAAATAATGAGATGAGCACAAGTGGGGAGGGAGAGATGAAAGAAGAGGAAAAGAGAAAGGAGTCTCGGTGGAGTTACACAGGCGGGTCACCGCAACGACTGGATCTGTGCAGGAAATGGTAACAAAGGCACGCAAATAATACAGGAGCTTTGGCAGCTTTTTCTCCCCCTTCCAGCTTTATAGTCATTTCATAGTTATTTTTATTTATTTTTTATTGTATGCCTCCAAATTTCTATGAGAAGGAAAAGCAAACATTTGGCCTTGGGTGTCAACTTTATCCCACTAGACTAACACACAGATTTGATTCATCACAGGCAAAAACCTGCTTTCCATCGTGGCTGCTTCAACATTTCTAGACCAAGCCATCATAAGGATGACAACAGCGTCTTAATAAGCACGGGCCCTTTTTCTCAGCCTCGGATCCCAAAACCGATGCAGAGATGCATCTAGAATCAACGCGACACACAAAACACGCCTGTTCACTGTGAATTCAACTCACAAGTTATTTACTTGTGAGTAAATAACTTGTGACCTACTTATAACCTAAAGTACTGAGTAGCTTGATTATGGATCAATCAGTAAGTGGCGGATTGGTGACAGGGTGCAGCTGAGGAAAAGGACCAAGCAGGCAGGCAGCTACGAGTTAGGGACTGACACCACACACAAATACAGGGAGCAGACATAGCGTGAAAATAAGCTCAATCTATAAGCACGGGCCTCCACATGCTGATGGGACACCCCAAGAGTCCTTAAATGCCTTTGCTGGTGTCGGGGAATTTACTGTATAGGATCTACATGATAATTTTTTATTTTGTGGCAGAATAATTGAAATTCAAAAACCAATGTTGTCAACCATCAATGGATTTCTCAGATGAAAGCGGATCACAGTGAATTCGTAGTCCAACTGGCATGCAAACCTATTGAAAATGTCAGACAAAAAAAAAGAAAAACGGGAATTAGACGTGTTTCTATCTACTGGTTTGGAGCAACTAACCAAGCTGAACAAGTACCTTCTTGTTACCTTGGAGAAGGGCAACATCTTTGACCCTTTCCAGTGTGCCCTTCTCAAGGTATCTAGTGACATTATGATGTCTGCAGACTCCGGGAAATGCACTGTTCTGATCCTGTCGGATCTCTCCACGGCTTTTGAAACTGTCAATCATGAAATCTTGCTAACAAGACTGCGGGATGTGGTTGGAATGTCTTGACCTGTTCCATCGTGTTTGATTTCCTATTTGTCAGGTAGGAGCTTTATTGTTTCAGCAAACCAGTTCTTGTCTGACTGCTGATTTGCTGTACGGAGTACCTCAGGATTTGGTTTTGGGTCCACTTTTGTTTTTGTTATATGTTCTCCCGTAGGGTAAGAAAATCCAAGAGTTTAATGATGTTTCATACCATTTATATGCCGATGATATCCAGCTGTACTGTTCTTTTAAGGCTTCCGAGATTCAGAAATTGAACTCCTTGATTGAATGCCTTGTGCAGATAAAACAGTGGCTCGGAACAAAATCTCTGCAACTGAACTCAGATAAAACGGAGGTGTTGTTGATTGGGCCTGATTATGTCATTCCAGCTATCACCCAGTTTTTCGTTGATTTGAGTGTCTCATTTAAGACAAACCAAATAAATATTGGTGTTTTCTTTGAAAAATAAATGTCATTAGAACACGTCTCCGAGCAGCTGGTGAGGAACTGTTTTTACCACTCCAACCTAAGAACAGCCGCTTCATAGAAAGGATGTCAAACTAATCATTCATGCTTTTGAGTCGTCTTGTATGGACTGCTGCAACAGTTTGTTTTCTTGCTTAAACAAGAACAAACTATTTCGTCTTCAGAAAGTCCAAGTCCAAGGCTACTTTTAAAATGTTGGTGCTGACATTCAGAGCTCTGCATGGTCAGACCCCCTCCTATATAAAGCACCTACTATGCCCCTACAGTCCATCGCGGAGGCTTGGACCTACCTGATGGTCCCTCGTACTCGCTTTAAGACGCGAGGAGATCACTCCTTCCAGGTGGCCGCACCGAGGCTTTGGAACGATCTTCCGTTGTCTCTACATTCTCTAGACTCCATAGACGATTTTAAGAGCAAACTTAACACCCACCTCCAAATCGGGTTGATTTTATCTACTTTTATTCCAGGGTTTTATTTGCATCGTCTTGTTTTTATTGTTATTTTGTGAAGCACCTTGTGACATTTCCGTTGTCTGTGAAAGGGGCTATATAGATAAACTTTACTTACTATTGTCTTCAGAGGTCACGTATAGCTAATAAACAGGAATTAGTTAAATAAGTTTCCTACATCAGAACTTATTCCACAAATGTGTTTCCGTCTTGCCTTAAACCCAGAATACCCCTCTATCGTGTGATACTTTGAAATGTGCATAAAAAAACAAAACATTAAAGAAAATACAGATCATTTTACATTCTCAGCCACCGAATGAACCCTTAGCTACCATCAATCATTATCTCTTACATGAAAAGCTTAATTGATGTAATTGATTGTCAGAGTCCATAATAATCCACGTGGCTTGTGCCTTGGGTTGATATTTGTTGTGAAATTGTCACTATATGAATCATTTGTGTGGATGGAAATGCTAGATAAAAAAATTATTAGGCAATACACATCATTTCAGGGGATTTCTCCTTGGTAAACCATGTGTAAATTCTTTTCTATACTTCATAAAAACCCTGAGGTACAGAGTGATAAACAAATCAGCATATATCATCTCAAGCGTCCTGATTCTAGCCTCAATAAACCGACCTGAGACGTGACTTTAAATGTGTCAGCAGCTCAAAGAAACATCACTTTTAGATGTCAAGCATTTCCCTGGAGTCCTCTTAATAAGAGTGAAAAAGAAACCACTTACAGCGACACAACACCCTGAGGCAAACTCACCTGCGGTACGACAAATTACAGCTACCCAGGGTTTGTACTAAAAGAAAACAGATTGCTAGTTTCGAGCATCTAGCAAGATCGTAAAAAACGTGGAAACCCTTGTTGGAAATTGGGACAGCTGGGACAAAAGCACACGGGAGAACAGTAAAGAAAATAGATCATTATGCATTATTGAATCCTATGCAAGACGAAGGATGAAAACTGAAAACTGAAACCAAGCCACGCCACCAACTGTTTTCTGGCACTCACCTGAGGCAGCAGTTCATGATTCACCCCCTCCTCACCCCCCAGCACGAAACCTCAAAGCAAGAGCAGCTGCACGTGCGTGCAAAACGCGTCCACACGATTCCCTGCTCTCTTACGTGTGCACATCTCATGCACCGGGGCAGCAAACCGGCTCCGGTAGATGTGAGCCGTACGCTGAGCACGCAAAGTGAACATCCAGTGATGAGATCCACACACACAAAAATTTTCATAAAAATGAATTAATAAAACAAAAAAACAGACTCCGCGTTTCAGAAAGAGAGAATCTCAGCTGACAGGGAGGAAGAGGGAGGAAAGAAATCAACTGAGAGAAAGTCAAAGTGAAGAGCAGATAAGACAGAGCCAGGAGAGCTGCCAAACAGCTGTTGTGTGTTCGGGGGATTTTTGTTTTCTAATCAGTGCTGAGGGAAATCTTCTAATCACACTGGAAGGTGAGAAGATATGGGACATTCAAGCACAGCAGGAAAGGAGCGAGTGAGCGGACTCGTATGCAAACCCGTTCACTGGTTAGGCTTGATTCCACGTTCATAATGTGAAGGGTTGGGTTGGGTCTAAATTATTTATTTCATTGTGGATTTAAGCAGTTTTCTTTGCCCCCTCTGTAAAAAACCAAAGCATGATTGGAAAGAGCTACGCTTCACTGTTCAGGCGAACAGGAGACAGGAAAACATCCCTTATTTAGAGGTGTTGAGAATGTTTTGAGTATTTCATCCGCTTCAGAATCCTTTGACCTTGTAATCAGGCAGAGAAAGGCTGTAACGTTATTTAAAGGTTTGTCGGTCCACTCGTTCAGACTGGGGCAACAAAACCTACAACTCTGACACAAACCATTAAAAAAGAACTCCTGTCAGCAGACAAACCGCTGCATTTTTGACCAATTACGGTCGTGTAAAGCCAGATTTAGCCTGAAATATAAGGAGTTACAATAATCCAGCTGAAAAAAATGTTCTTCAACTACATGTCAAAGTTATGATCAGGTGTTCAGCACATTGGAGTAACTCCTCCTGTTGTTTTGAATTTTTTACAACACTTTTACACATTTTGCTCTTTAGTTATGCTGCGTAACCATAGCAACAGGGTGGTTTACAACAAGAAGCGATCTGATTAACATTGGAGAAGCAGAAATAATACGACAACTGAGGCCAGAAATCCCAGAGGAGTTAAAAAAGGAGGCATTGTGGACGCAGAGCAGGACCAAAGACTAGAGAAAGAAGAAGAAGAAACTTCCAACCCTCTCTGCCGTCCATCATCATGGGCAATGTAGGATCATTAGCTAACAAGTTGGATGAACTTCAATCCCTGACAAGGTCTCAGCAAGAGTATCAGGAATGCAGTACTATGTGTTTTACGGAGTCATGGTTGCAGGATCATATCCTGACTCCAACGTCTTTCTGAGAGTTCCTGACTATAAGAGCAGATTGGGATTTAAAGAGTAGCAGGAAAAGGAAGGGAGGAGGACTGGCAGTGCTTGTCCCACAGCCATCACCATCTACAACAACTCCTTAGTTCCATAAATCACTCCAACACCATTTCATTTATAAATAAAAATGTTTTGATTTGATTGATTGATTTATAAGAGTTTACAAACCAGGCCTGCAGCCGCGGCAGTAAAGTGTTACCTGACACTGTCGATCAGCTGCTGATGGTCTACGGTAATCAAAATGTCAGGCAAGGCTTCGGCCAGACTCTCCACGTCCCTGTCGGAAGCGAACTGCTTCAGCACCTCAAAAAGCTGCTCTTTCACGTCAGGCTCCTCTCCAAGCACCTCCTCCACCTGAATGGATTGAGAGGCTTTTAGAAAATGACGCACGGCTGAAGGTCGACCCAAAGAAGAAGCCCCCCACCCACCTGTTTGTTGAACTCCATGGCCTTGTGAGCACGACTGTCGCGGACGCTGTCCCCGCTCTGCGAGAGGACCCTCATGCTGCTGCTTAGCCGCTTGGGCCGGCGGGCCATGCTGAGCACGCCCAGCCTGAGGGGTCGGCCCTGCGCCGCCTTGATCATGGCTGCTGCCGTTTCGTGATGTTTCACGGGGATGCCGTTGACCTCCATGACATAGTCGTTGACCTTGAGGCCGCTGCGCGCAGCCGGACCGCCAGGCACAGACTCTTCAACCATCAGCGGGCTATCCCCGACGATGGTGAAGCCAAAACGGCCGTCGGGGCCTGGGGTGATGTCGATCTTGAGACGAGTAAATTCAAACTGATTATTCCAGATTCTAAGAAGGTATAAAAACGGGAAAAATCTGAAAAGGTTTATGTGTCAGCTGACCTGTTCGATCCGCGAGACAACGCCAATGCTGGGTGGTACGGTCTTGAGTGTCTGAGCCAGGGCAATTAGAGCTGGTGTGCTGAGGTTGGTCACATCCTGGCCCTCAATGTCCACCACCTGGTCCCCTGGCTGCAAGCCAGCAAGGTAGGCGCTGCTTCCTTCCACGACTGACAGGATGTAGCTGGGGCCGATGCCTCCAAGCCTGAAGCCAAAGGCTTCTGGCCAGTTTTGGTTGGTGGCAGGAAGGCCGAGGTCTAAAAGACGCACAGAAGTCTGAGAGGGTGTTGTTTTGGTGTTTGTACCCCCTTATAAAAGTGAACCTGCATCAAAGCATCCCCTGCAAAGCTCATTGTAACCCTGCAGGAGCAGCATGGAGCCACAGATCGACAGGAGCTGGGCACTTAACAATGAAACAAACCTTCCACTTTATACATTATTTCCACTTTCAGCAGAGTTTGGGGTACAAGAACTACACCTAAACCTAAGAATACGGTTAGAGCCAAAATAAAAAAATCTTTATCCTAAAGCATATTTGCATTCCTAATTAATTCCCATTGATTAGCATTTTATCTAAAGGAACGTCAGCACACGTACATTAGCACAAAAACGAACACGGCATTACCACCGACTGACCAACGTCAGAGAGATTAGCTGTTACGAATGTGGAATCGAGAACCATGGGTGTCTGCAGGGCTGCCGTTTGGCTGGGACAATCAAAACAAGACGAGCCAGGTGACTATGGAGTAAGATCCCTGTCAAAAAGGTGTATTCACAACTCTAACATTCATGTTCGTATTTATATGTCAATAAAGTTCTTGTACCCCAAATTCTGCTGAAATATTTGTGAGTCTGAGAGTTTCAATCTAAAAGCTGTGAGTGCAAAGTCTTATGAATACAACTCTGAGTTTTACTACAGACTACAAAGTTTTCCTGTGGACACGAGTTCAACTTCAAAAATTGTCACAATGAAGTCAGAGGGCGGAAAAATCGATCCGCGATCACATCAAACAAATTTAAAGATGGCGGAAGACAGTGGAGCGGATGGAGCAACAGCCTCAGATAAAGCATGACAGGTAAGATCCATATATATCTATATAAACAAGTGGTTGCTCCACCCGGTCCATTGTCTTCCGCCATCTTTACATTTCGTTTGATGTGATCGCAGATCGATTGCTCTGCCCTGTGACGTCATTGTAACCATTTTTTACTCGTACCCACAGACTTGAATTTGTGTCCACAGAGGAAGAGTTTGTAGTCGTATAAATTAGAATTTTATTCATAAGACTTTGCACTCACAGCTTTTAGATTCATATTCTCAGACTCACAAACATTTTAACAGAACGTTAAGGAACAAGAACTTTATTGACATATAAATTTAAACATGAATGTTAGAGTTGTGCACACACTTTTTTGACAGCGATCTTACTCCATAGGTGACTGACACAAAACAACATTCTCCAATACTCACGGCCCAGTCAAAGTCCAAAACTTTCATAAGTAACTATAGCAAATATTATGCAGCATTTCTTAGAAATGTTTGCTTGCGTCTTTAAAATAAACAAAAAAACGAGTAAGCAATACTTTATAAAACAATTAAGTAAGTAATACACAGTGTCTGAAATCTTGAGTTATTATCATGAGAAAAGTAGATCTTTAGGAAGCCTGCAGTATAAAATACAGATAGTCCAGCGATGGACATGCCTTAGATCAGTGGTCCCCAAACTACGGCCCGCGGGCCGGCTCCGGCCCGTCTCCACATTTGGTCCGGCCCCCTGAACAATACCAGAGAGTGTTTTCATATATGTGTATTTGTATTTAATAATAAAGTTGGACTTTTGCCACAAAATGTTCCTTAATTATGAACTTTTTTTATTATAAACTATTAGTTAGTAAGTATTTCATACACGCATATAACGCGACATTCTGTTTCACCCTTCTGGGGTGAAAAGATTGGGTAAGATAAAAATTGATTCAGAATGCAGGGCATTTAACCTGCAGATTATTTTTTTGTTCAATGCAAAGAAAAGGCTTTCTGTCTCAAGTGTCAAGAGGCGGTGGCGGTACTCAAAGAATACAATCTGCAGAGACACTACGAATCCTGTCATAAAGAGAAGTACGATAGCTTGCAAGGTCAAATGCGAGCAGACAAACTCTCAAAGCTAAAAAGTGGACTGTTAGCTCAGCACAATACATTTGTATGCCAAGCTCAGCTGAACCAGTCATCTGTTCAGGTTAGCTTTTGGGTTGCTCAACTGAGAGCAAGCAGCGGTAAAGCTTTCACTGATGGAGAGTTTGTCAAGAAATGTATGAAAGCTGTCGTGTCCCGAGAAGAAATCGTCCCACTTTTTCTGTTACAAACTGACCCCGGCCCCCCATCAGAGAAGGGAAAAGTTATGTGGTCCTCACAGGAAAAAGTTTGGGGACCCCTGCCTTAGATGAACAACACACTTAATGTTCAAAAACTAAGTGGGATTTTATAAATATTTGTTAAAGTCGAACAAATCACTGCAAGACAGAAGGTTTAAATGAGAAGCAGGTTATTTGTGACAGTGGGTATCTGGACCACATGTTGAACCGCTGGCCTTCCCCTTGGTCACTGGCCTCATTCTGCCGCTGCACAAAGTGTCCCAATAGAGACACATGACGTTGATCTGGATACAAAAAACCCCAGAAAAAACCATACAGGACTCGGTTCAGGACAGAACCATGTCAGATATTATTATTTTATTCGGTAACGGATTTCTAGAAGTAAAACTTACGGGTTTCACCCATTTACGCCCTTGACTTTGGTTTAAATGACTTGGATCTGTGCATGTGATAAAGTAAAATGACTTATTGTTTTCTTACTTTTTAAAGGGGCCAGGAGTAACAGCAACAAAAGGACTAAAAATGGATGCAACAATAACGTAGAAAAGTGAGCAGGAACGCTCATTAGAAAATCATGTCATTCCTGCAGGAGGCTTCAGACCGACTGTATGAAACATAAATCAAAGAGTCAGTGTTGGAGGAGCTGCTGTCAGATCACCACACAGAATCAAAAATAAAAAGGCATTTAAGATAGACCAGGACATCACGGACGTCTCCTCTGTCCGCCTTCCACGCTCTACTGTGGCTTCTCTTTATCTTCTCTCATGCAAACAAAGCCCTTCATGAGTATTGCTATGCAACAACAATAATAATAATAATAAAAAAGATCAAATCAAAAGGGGAAAAAAAGGACTCACAGAAATCTTTGGCAGCACTCCGGGTCCCAGACTTGCTCTGGCGCAGGGAGAAGCGGCCCTTCCTGCTCAGGAAGCGCCTCATCCTCGCCCGGCTTGCGGCAGGGCACGTTCCAGCCAGCCTTCCCTCACCCCCGACCAGGGGGGGGTCGACCCAGTCAAAGAGCGCCCCTGCTGTTCCTCCACTTGACCTGACTCACCCCCCACCCCTCCCTGGAGCCTGTACCTGCCTGTACCTGCCTGCACACAATCTGACCCCCCACCCCCACCCCAAAAAAGGTCACATTTGTGGCCTATGAGGGGTCAGTTCTTCCCTTTGCTCTGAATTAGAAACGGATCTGCATCAGGCTGAGGAGTGGAGAGCGTCTGTAAGTCAGGCTCCCCATCCTGGGTGAGGCTGGCCCAACCTCAGCCTTGGTCCAAACCCTCTGGCTGAGCAGCGAGCATGAAACTGGGACACAGCGACTTGGTCCCGAAATGGTTCATTGCAAGGGAAGGTACTGCGAAGCCCCATTTTTCTATAAATACCTTCCCCTCTCTGTCTCTCTCTCTCTTTCTCTCTCCCTCCGTTGCTCATGTGGATGAAGCCCTCTCAGAGGGCTGAGGAGTGACCCAGAAAGCGAGGAGCGCACCAGCCAGCCAGGGAACGCGTCTGATTATAGCGTCTGCGTTAACCTCGCCACTGGAGGGGAGATGGGCTCAAGGTTATAGGCACCAACTGGTATGGAGTAATATCGCAGTCAAAAAAGGGTGTGAGCACATCTCTAACATTCGTATTTATACGTCAGTAAACTTCTTGTGCCCAAAATTCTGCTGAAATATTTCTGAGCATGAATCTAAAAGCTGTGAGTGAAAAGTCTTATGAAAAAAACTTTAAGTTTTACAACTACAAACTCTTTCCTTTCTCTGTGGATGCGAATGTAACGACATACCCGGCCCATTGTCTTCTGCCATCTTTAAATTTGGAGCAGGCTGTGTTTGATTTGATTGTGGATCGATTACTTTTTACTCGTACCCACAGACTTGAATTCATGTCCACAGAGAAAGGAAGAGACCATAGAGTTGTATTCAGAAGACTTTACATTCACTGCCTCCCACAACTGCTGTGACGTCCGCAAAGGAGGCTCAACACACGTCACACGTGTGACTGAAATGGAAGAAAAATAATGCATAATTTTCTTGTTTTGTTTTTTAATCCACTCAAAAGTGGGGCTTACATTCATTTCCTACCTGGGTCGTAGCTTTTTTTTTGGGGGGGGGGGGGCAAAAAGCCTTTTGGCATTTATATTATAAATATCTACTAGTTTTGCACACAGTTTTTATTCAAGGTTAATCAACTTGGATGGATAGTAACTTTCGTTTCGTAGATTCTCAATTTGATTTATCTCTGAATTTAGGCTGGACTATCTCAACATAGATATGAGTTCATCCTGAAGACGAACAGCTCAGCATGAGGATGCAGCATTTCCAGAGAATTAAGCCATTTAATTCAGGCGTACATGTGCAGCAATGCATCTAAACGTTGCAGACATGGATACTTTATCTTAACTAATATATTGCAAAACTTCGTCTTATCTTCAGTTCTCAAGGGACTCTGAAACCTTTAAATTGTCTCTTTATTTGAGCCTCTGTAGTATTCAATGACTTCCAGAAGAGGGAGTTCAGCCATCTGATTCAGATGTGTTGCAAAATTGCTAAACTAGAGATGCATGTTAACCTGCATCGTTGTCGCCTCATTAGAGCAAAATAGCGCCTGGATTTCTCAGTTACAACCATTAAATGAAAGAATAAGTGCAATTCTTAAAGTATAAAGCATTAAGTTTATGGGCTTCTTTGTTTTACCCTAAAAATGTATTTTAAGTGAGTTTTTTTCAAGATCTAAAATGTTTTAGTAAAACTTTTGCAGACAGACTTGGTCTCTAGGCATGGATGTTCAATGATATATAAATTGTATTAATAAGTATTCATTTCACATGAAGTGTGCATGGGTGACACGTTTTCAGATTTAAGCAGCTCATGTCTAAAGGACACGACACCATCACAAACGGCCTTGGACAAGCGGACCAGCACAATCGACCTTTTAAAGGGCTCCGCACTCCAAATCTCAGCTACAAAAAGTTCAAAAACGTGACTGCTGTGGAAAATAAGCTGGAAAAGAAGCATTTACATTTTTAATACCGTACTTATACACAAAATGAACATAGGAAAATACCAGATTTTACAACATGCTGCAGATTCAAGTCCATTTGTACCGTAATCCCCCCCCCCTACTTACCTGTATGTCTCTAAAAACAGCATCATGCAACAAACCACATAAATGTTTACAGGGATTTTACATGAGTTTCTTCTTGAGAGCCGTTGTTGCCCTGAACGCCTCACATACACTTTAACAACTGTTTTTAATTTTAATTTGAAGTGCAATATCTACTATGGACTCTCTGATAGATATTTTTATTGTTATTTCTAACTGTACTGTCTATTTTAATAACATTTATTTTGTTCTTTGCACTATTCGTCTGCACCGTTTTATTTTTGTTGGAGCTGCTAAAAACAATTCGTTGTTTCCTCAGGAACAATGGAAACTACAGAATTCAGATTCTTCTGATTCTGATACAAAGTGAAGCAGACTCGGCTGGAAAAGTAGTTACACAGATTTTTAACTACCTGCATGGTGTGATATACATTCATTTAGGCCTCTTTATTTAGACACCCCTAAATGCAGTACAGTAAGTAGTTTTTTTGTTGACATGTTAAAAAGTTTAAAAGGGATTGAAATAGACAAACTTGGCTTCTCTTCATTTTTTTTGTGTGTAGCTCAAAATTAGTCTGTCCAGGAATAAAGTACATTTTTAATGGAGTGCATAAATATGGAGTAAGATTGCTGTCAAAATAGTGAACGCACAACTCTAACATCCATATTCGTATTTATACGTCAATACATTTCTTGTCCTCAAAACTCTGCTGAAATATTTGTGAGTCTGAGAGTTTGAATCTAAAAGCTGTGAGTGCAAAGTCTTATGAATAAAACTCTAATTTCTACGACTACGAACTCTTTCCTTTCTCTGTTGAGACGAATTCAAGTCTGTGGGTACGAGTAAAAACATTAGGATGACGTCTCAGGGCGGAGTAATCGATCTCCTATCAAATTAAACACAGCCCGCTCTAAATTTAAAGATGGTGGAAGACAGTGGACCGGGTGGAGCAACCAGTTTATATAGACATGTCTTGATCTTACCTGTGATGCTTCACCTGAGGTTTTTGCTGTGTTTGATGTGATTGTGGATTGATTACTCTGCACTGTGACGTCATCCTAACAATTTGTTTCTTGCACCCACAAAGTTGAATTCGTGTCCACAGAGAAAGGAAAAGTTCACCGTCGTCAAATCAGAGTTGTATTCATAAGACTTTGCACTCACAGCTTTTAGATTCGTATTCGCCTAAAAACAAGAGGTTTGGGTACAAGAATTCAATGGACATATAAATTTGAATATGAATGTTAAAGTTGTGCACACAGCTTTTTGACAGCGATCTTATTCCGTACATAATGATCTTATTCCAAACTAGACGTCCTTTGGCAAAAGCTCAGGACTCAAAGTTTTCAAAGTAAATAACGAGTGAGAGCAGACATGTCCGCCTGACAGGCCTCACCGCTCAGAAGCTGCAGGTTCCACAGGTTTTAAATGAATCGATTATTTCCTGTGCCAGACCTCAGTTTGCATTCAATTAACTTAGGAAGACATTTAAGACATGAGGGGAAAAAACGGCCAATCAGGACAGAGTTTGACAAAAGCTAAAAGTTGTGATGTGACAACTTAACCAGCATTTGAAGAAAAAGCAAGGATGTGGAAATATTCAGGCCAGACGCTCAAACCAAATTTAGCAGATGCATTAAACTCTGTTTATTGGGTCACAAAACAAACAAAAAACCAAAACATGTAAATAAATGCATTTATATTATTGCGCCAGTTAAGAATACTGTTAATTGTAGGATGAACCTGCTCCCTGTAACATCTTCATCCAAAATGTGTTTCACTTTGAACACTAAAAACTTTGGCTTCATCTCATAATTGACACACACACACACACACACACACACACACACACACACACACACACACACACACACACACACACACACACACACACACACACACA
>JAVLVB010000265.1:284844-298483 GCA_032876305.1 Orestias chungarensis
ATAATGATAATAATAATAATGATAATAATAATAATAATAATGATAATAATAATAATAATAATAATAATAATAATGATAATAATATTAATAATGATAATAATAATAATAATAATGATAATAATATTAATAATAATGATGATGATGATGATGATGATAATAATTATAATAATAATGATAATAATAATAATAACGATAATAATAATAACAATAATAATAATAATAAGAATAATAATAATAATGATAATAATAATGATAATAATAATAATAATGATAATAATAATGATAATTATAATAATAATTATAATAATAAGCATAATAAGAATAAGAAAAATGATGATAATAATAATAATAATAATAATAATAAAGACTTCCTGGTATTGTATTTTGTGATAATTAATAAATTAAAATATGAATTTAACTTTTTTTTGCGTGTTTCTCAAAATAGCAGTGGGCTACAATATGTTAGTATTCAATTAAATGAATTTTACCAAATAAAAATCAGATTTAGACGTATTCCACGTCATCCAAGTACCTTTAATAGGAGCCATTGTTGATGCTGATGCTGCGGCCAGGAAGGATCCGCAGTGGCAGTCAGTGTCACGACTAATCTAAGAGGCCTCTGACTAAAGACTGGGTCTTGCCTGGTCACACATGTTCCGCACACATCTGGTGAAGGTTTGTGGTAGTTAGAGCACATATACCCTAACCGCCCGGTTTTTAACCCACAAAAGTACGTGAGACATTTCAAAGTCCTTTACATGAACTGCTCCCAGCGCAGCACCGCCACTGGCAATCATAACCTTAAGAAAGAGAATATACACATTTCACAATTGCTATTTTGCATTTCACAAAATATTGTAGTGGTTTTTAACATTTCCGAGATCGTTTAGCAAAGGCTTAGTTCTGATTTTAATATTTACTGATTAGTTAGCACAACCAGGAGAATCACCTCAACTAGCAACTGAGTATAAAAGCGTCTCTGCTATGTAAAAAAAACAACAGGCAACATAATTATTATATTGTGCAGGTCTGCACACATCAATGAGGTTTGAGCTAAATATGCATTCTTTTGTCACTCACTTTAATTATTTAGAAGGATTTAAAGACGCGTTACTTTCAGAACCTGAGCTTTATGGAGCAATTAATTAATAATAGCAACAATTAACCATTAAGAAGGTGACTGTCATTCGTTTCTATGTTTGTTTAAGAGTTTAAAAAGTTAGGGATACATTTCTTTATTGCTACAAGCAGTTACTAATTTACAGGATCACTGTCGCACTGGTGGATGAAGCTGATTCTGGACCTCGCGACACTGACGTAAACCGCTGCTTTACGGCAGCAAACATGGCGTCTCACTTCAGCGGCGTTCTCCAGCTGACGGACCTGGACGACTTTATCACGCCGTCTCAGGTCAGATCATTAAACTGAGATGAAATAAACAGGCGGGAGGTTAAATGCAATGAGAGATTAAATCTTAATCTGCTTAATCTGCTGTTTTCATCTCAGGATCAAACAAACATGATGTAACAAGTTTAGTTGTTGTTCTAGTTCAATATTCAACTATTACAGCCGAAATATGGTCATAGATCCATATTTCCTGCAGTCCTTCATTTCTGACAGTAAAAGTAATATTACAGATTATTTTTAATAAAACAAAAAAAATAAGAACATTTATTAATTCATAGATTTGATTGGAACTTTTTAACTTTAAACTAAAAAAAGTCCTTTTCCTTATTTAAAGCTTTGATAATATTAATATTCTGGTTTACTTTTCGAATTATTCAGGAAATATGTCAATTAGCAAAAGTGTTAGTATTAATAAAGGTTCAAATTAAATGTTTAGGCTGGACTGTGTTAAATTTTCACCTTTAAACTCACATCAAAGTGTTTCCCTTAAATCTCTCAACCTAGTTGTTTTCTCACAGATTATTGTGAAAATTGATTTTGATGCTTTTAATCACGACTGTTATGTTTCGTGTCGTATTTCTTGTGTTGTTTACAGGAATGTGTGAAGCCGGTCAAAGTCGAGAAGAAAGCGGGTAAATCCGTGGCCAAGATCCAGATAGAGGACGATGGAAGTTACGTGCAGGTCGACCAGGTGGGTCGGTGCCAGGCTAGATCTGCTCCACCGACACGAGACGCAACCGCTGAGCTTCCCTGGGAGGCGTCAGCGCTGCGTGGGCGCCAAGCATGCTCTGGTGGAGCACAGAATTTAGTCAGAAGGGAAACGCATCAGGATTTGAACGAGATGACGCAGTCGGATAATGAAACGCTCGCGGCTTTAACCACTTTAACCAAACAAGGAAACATTTCCCTCCGCCGCTGCCCGAGAGTTTCACGGCAAACACTCATCCTGTTGGCTTTTCCTCTTCAACGGCATAGCTCAGACCGATAACGGACGCAAACACCGTAACTTTTGTTATGGTGTGTGCTCATCTGCTCTGCAAATCGCCATGGCGATAACATCGGGATAGGGTTGCTGGAAAAACGAAAAACTCCAAATTTGTGGCTAACCTGAAGTGTTTAAACCGAATGAGGGTCTTAATTCGGTGTGATGGAAGCTTTTTTCTGTCCAGGGACTTTTTTATTTATTTGTTTACTCTTATTGGAAACTTTGAACTAATGCGACCTGTTGTTGAAGGACGGAGGAAAACAGAAGCTGGAGAGGGCGAAGATCAGCCTGAACGACTGTCTGGCCTGCAGCGGCTGCATCACTTCGGCCGAGAGCGTCCTCATCACGCAGCAGAGTCACCAGGAGCTTCTAAAAGTCCTGGGTAAAAATAAGGTATGTGGTTCTTTTGTTTTTGTAGCCAGGAACAATTCTGCAGCCTTAAATCCTTTCGACCACCACAGACCAACGAGGCGGAGCAGAAGATTGTAGTTGTGTCGGTGTCGCCACAGTCCAGAGCCTCCCTCGCTGCTCACTACCACCTCAGCAGCAGCGAGGCCGGTAGGAGGCTCACTTCGTTCCTTAAAGGCCTCGGTGCGTGGCCGTCTCTGTTAAATAGTTGCGCTTCACATTTGTTTGAGTTATTTGATGTAATCTGAAAGCTGTTACTCCCTTCCAGGTGTGCATCACGTGTTGGACACCAGCTTCAGTCGGACTTTCAGTTTGCTTGAGAGTCAGAGGGAGTTTGTGGAGCGTTTCAGTCGAAAAGAACAGGACAGCAAAGCTCTGCCCATGCTGACGTCTGCCTGTCCAGGTATCTGTCTAAGTGCATTTGGACCATAGCAGCTCCTTCACTGTTCTCTGAGCAATAACATGTCCAACATTCCCTGTGCTGATCAGGTTGGATCTGCTATGCCGAGAAGACTCACGGCGAGTTCATCCTTCCGTACATCAGCACCACTCGTTCTCCACAGGCGATGATGGGCTCGCTGGTGAAAAGCTACTTTGCAGAGCAACAGGTGTGTGTGTGTGTGTCCCCTTAAAAAGATGCAAATCTAAAGCGCAGAGCAAGCAGAGGAGTCGCTGAGGTGTTTGTGTGCCTGTGGTTTTCTCCGGTTCGTCAGGGCCTGAGTCCGCGGCAGATCTACCACGTCGCCGTGATGCCCTGCTTTGACAAGAAACTGGAGGCGTCGCGCTCCGACTTCTACATGAAAGAAGCTGAGACCAGAGAAGTTGACTGCGTCATAACCGCCGGTACATGCTCTGCTCCTCGTGTTTGTCTTTTTTTATTTATTAATGTGCGACGGTGGATTTAAAAAAACCTCGTTTGCGACTGCAGGAGAGGTTCAGAAAATGTTGGAGGAGCGGAACGTTTCTCTCTCTGACGTGGAGCCCGCGGCCCTGGATACAATGCAAGTTTCATCCCCCGTTAAATGCACCGCTGTTCGCCGCTCTCGCGCCTCAAAGATTCAGACAACGCTGTGCGTTCCACGCAGGTTCAGCAGCGTGAGTGCGGACGAGTTCCTGAGTCACGCCGGGAGCGGCTCGGGAGGTTACCTCCATCACGTGTTCACGTACGCCGCCAGGCAGCTGTTTGGAGAGGAGGTGAAGGAGCTCGCCTACAAGACGCTCAGGTGAGTAACCTTAGTTTGAGTTACTCTCGCCGAACACGCATAAAAAATATAAGCACGGTCGACCATCTTTGTCTTCTTCTACCCAGGAATAAAGACTTCCAGGAGGTGAGGCTGGAGAAGGACGGCGCCGTCCTGCTGTGTTTCGCGTCGACGTACGGTTTCCGCAACATTCAGAACCTGGTGCAGAAACTCAAGAGGGGAAAGTCGCCGTACCACTTTGTGGAAGTCATGGCCTGCCCGTCGGGTAAGGAGGATTGGAGCTTAACGAATCGTTCCAAAACAGCAGACGTAGAAAACTACTTACAGGTTTTAATTCTGCATTAAACGGGGGGTTAGGAATCACATCTGGGTTTTGTTCATTTATGTAATACTAGCACCTGCTCATCAAGCCTTTTATGTTGAGAGGAAACTGCATCACTGGCTCGTTTTGTGCGGATACTTATTTAGTTTGGTATCCTCACAATTAGTAGTAATTATATCAAATATGTGTGAATCATGTTAGTAGATACAAGCAAATCAAAAGTCCCATTTGCTGTGACTTTTCCTGCCCTCTCTCACTCCTGTCCAACACTTCTACTACTGCAGCTGAGAGGCAGAGAAACGGGAATAACCTCTGGAATTATTTCAGTTTTAGACCAATAATTTTCAGCCATGACTGTTTCTGTTCCGCTTCAAAACTTATGTACTGTGGTGTCAAAGTCTTTTATTTTGAAATGATGCGTAGCCTAGAGCATCATCTGTAAATCCTTTACATCACATGTAAAGGATTTGTGCTCGCGCCCCAATCGGCCGTTCATGTTTGTTTAATTCAACAAATGCATTTTTAGTTGACTTTGAATCTATTTTTACACATTTTAGTTTCCTGCAGCTCTTTAGAGCACCAACATCTAACCCCCACGTTACATTAATGTTGCATAAATCAGTAATTTAACCAACAAAAACGTGGTGTCGTTTTTTACCACATGTTGAAAATGAAGTTGTTAAATTTTGTGTTTATCATAATCTGCTGCTTTTGGTCCATTTTCTTGCAAATATTGTAAGAAAATGTTATTTATTAGGCGACAGTTAGATTATTCATCAATAATCCAATATTTGCATTATTTACACATGCAGAATCTAATCCAGTGGAGTATTCAAATGTTCTGTTGTTTCATTTAGTTTTTCTTACAAGCAATACCACGAACTGTGGAAAACGTTTGTTTAGGCCATAAAATGGTCAAACTTCACCAGATCTTTGGCTCAATTTTACATATTTATTGCACCAGAGACCTTTTGTGCCCAATGAAATCTATAGGACATAAATAAAAACTAAATATTGAGATTGATGTTTTCTATTCTGGTCCTGAGCTGTAAAATAATATACAATCATCAAGGTGGTATAATTTCTAATGTGTCCTCTGTTGTGGTGCAGGCTGTCTAAACGGGGGTGGACAACTGAAGTCTTCATCTGGTCAAAACGGAAAGGAGATTCTCCAACGGGTTGAGGAGCTTTACAAAGCGGAGCGGCCCCTGCTGCCAGAAAAAGACGCCCGCGTTGCTGAATTGTACGAAAGCTGGCTGCACACCCTGGGAGAGGAAAGAGCCAAAGAGCTGCTTCACACCAACTACCACACAGTGGAGAAAATGACCAACGGCCTCACTATAAAGTGGTGATCTATGCTCTGTAATCCAAGACGTTTGCACATTTTTATTCGGCTTGATGACAGAGATGTGCGGTAAAGTTGACCATTTGTTTTAAGGAGAATTATTGGCAGATCTTTTTAATTATGGGCCAGAATATCAGGTCCAGAACCAAGAACTCTTCCTCATTGTCCTCATTGAATGGTCTAATAATGCGTCTCATGTGAGTTCTGTTACGTTCTGAACATGTAATTTTAAATCATAAATGGACAAAATATCTGTGTTTATTACAAGTATATTTAAACAGTTTGGAAAAATAAACAATTATTTAATTATTTGAGTGTTTGTGTTTAATACAACAAAGGAAATGGGTTTCAAGTAATTTAGTTAAGAGAGCTTCAGGTTGCTGTAGTGTTTAACTCTATAATATGTACGACAAAATTCAATCAAAAATAAATATTTATTACCATAAACATTACAAACATTAAGGATCTCAAACAACTATAGCAAATATTTAGTGCTAATAGGGACTAATGTCATAAACAGGAAAACTAAAAGCAAACCAGGGAGGTTAAGAAAATATTTTTCAAACATCTATTAAAGAAACTAATGCAAGATTAGTTGTTGCTGAAAGATTGTTTGTTTTGTTGTCGTTTGCTCACAATAAGAGTAATAAACCAAACAAAAAAATCAAAAGCCACCTATCACCTTTTATTAAAGTAAAGAATGATCTCATACAGAAAGAACTAAAGGTTTAGAGAGGCATGTATGTAGAGCTGCAGGTTTTAGAGTAAACCCCCATAGTAGCAGCTTGTTAGAGCTCCAGTGTTTCATTCTAGGAGCGCTCAGGAACGATTATTCATATTTTCTGATGCGCTTTTAAAAATCTACGCCATTTGTGATACACAGCATGAAACCAGTAATCTCTCCTTCCTCCTGTCACATTTTTAAATTGTAAGTAATCTTTGCGAGGCAAATGTAACTTTATCTCTTAAGATCATGGAACTAAATCTCCTAAAATAATCTTTAAACGTCTTTGCTCTTATTCACTTGTCCTCTCAAGGTTTTAACATCATCATTTGTTGTTGCTGAAGCAGGCTGGGCCTTTTAGGGAGAGGGTTCAGCTCAACACAACAATTCTGTGTCCCAGCCTGATTTATAACTAAAGTAGCATCCCAGTTATCTCTGTTAGCTTTAAGAGTGAAACAGTCTTTTGACGTGATTAAACTTTCCGTCCTTCTCCCTGATCTTTAGAGCTCATCATGGCCAACATGGCCTCAGTGGGAAGTCTCTCCATGAACTTATCCTTCTCCTTCCTCAGGACCCTCATCACCTCCCCGGTCAACTTCTGCACTGCTTTCTCCCTGCAGTAAAAAACGGTTTATTTAATCTTTTATTTTATTTGTTTTTCACGTCAAAACTGAGGCTTTTTAAAATGTGTTCATGTTATTTTGTAAAACACCCGTGACTGACAGTTTTTTATTTATTTAGCCATAACCTTCCAGACACACTGCACATGAACCAAACATCAAAATCTCACGAGATTCGGAGACAAAGGTTGTAATCGAACTCTTCTTTGAGTGTGGATGGGACGGTGGGCTTTTCATGGTCGTCTCGGGCCTAGAGAGCCGAGGAGCGTCAAAAACATGAGAAAGAAAGACAAGTCTTAATATTCTGAGCTCGTGTCTTCTTAAATCAGAACATTTCTAATTAAAAATTAAACTTGAGCCGATATCAGCAGGTTTCTATCATCGTGCTGACAGTTTTTAATTTGTGAGTTTTTGTACCTACCAAAAGGTTTTAGTGGGAATCCAGTTTTCCTGTAATAGTGAATAAGTAACAGGGTTAAAACTGGCTGATCCATTACTTCAGGTGGATGTTTCCAACAGCAAACTTACAACTAGTTTTTCCATCTCTTTAATGTTGTTTATATCTGCAGGCTGGTTTTTACTGTACTTTCAATGCACTTTGCACAGTAGACAATGTTTAACCGGAGGGTAAAATACGTTCTACGCTGCGGTTCAGGTTACAGAAGTCCCTTATTACTGATCAGACGATGCGGTTTACTCACCCTGGCCCAGCTCAGCAGTTTGGTCGCAGTTACTCAGACACAGCCAACAGAGAATATTAGCTGCACCACATATTTCACGAATTTAATCCATAATCACAAACTTGTTGATTTAATCTCATTTAAAAGCGTTGACCTTTCTGGACATGATTACAAGTATTGGATATATTATTCCTAGTAATTTAACTTTTTAATGGCGACGTTGGTTTTAAATCAATTTACAGAGAGAAATCAACACAAATGACTTCATAATTAAACATTTAATAAAAATAAAGAATGACAAAGATATTTAAGTACTGACGATAGTTTTAGTAGATCTCTAGTTAGTTCACTTTGCAAAACCCTAAATTTATGCTTCCTCAGATGCAGTTTATTGTTTAATAAGAACTCTAAAATAGAAACTTCCTTGCACCACAAAACCTTCATCTGTGTTCACTCTAGACTCATTTAAAACCCACACCTGGTTTCCTGCTGCATTTTACCTGATGAAGGAACGATCGATACAGTTATGCCAGTGGCTCCATTGTTTTTGGTTTATGGATGATTTTAAATAATAAAAAAAAAGATTTCTGATACTTTTTATTAACTTTCTTTCAACAGTATTGTATTGCTTTTTTGAAAGATCATGCATTGTTCTTTTTAGATTGTGCCTTACAAACCTGTAATGGCAACACACCAGTCAGTCCTGATGAATGTAGACGTGACTTAAATTAGGCTTTAAGCAAATGTAGAGTTGATACAGAAACAACAAAAAAGAAGCCTAAGTCTTAAATGAGATGATTCGTTTTTATGAAATCGTGTGCATGTGTGATCGGTTGTTCCTCACAAGGCTCGCTTCTAACCAATATATTAACATCTTTTTAACCATATACAAATTAAAAATTAATCTCTTTTCCCCCCTAGCAAGTCCCATCAGCATCAGCCAAACAAAATACAACAGGTGTAGACATGTCCCACATCCAGATCTACTGCGGTATGAGGTGCGTACATTCAGTAAGCGGTAAATGTAGTGCGTTTATTTCAGATGGCGTTGAGTTTGAGTCGTAATTATTCCCTCCTATTTAATGTAGAACATGCAGCGCTTTAAAGGAATTAAAACACAGGAACGTGCTGGACTTCACTCCTTAGGAACCCGGAAGCCGTCCTTTTCTTTTCGGAGACTTCTCATGGTTTCAATCGGATCGCTCTGCTTCACGTGGTCTTGAACAGACTTCTCTCTGAAAGAATCATCAAAATGAATTAGAGGGAACCCCCGAAAAACAACAATCCTCCAACAGAACCAGGGTCCACTACATACTTGACTCTCATGAAGGGATTAAATGTAAACTCGTCTGCCAAAGTGGATGGGATGGTGGGCTCTCCATCTTTGCACTTCTCCTGCAAAAATAAGACAAATAAATAAGACTCAGTTGGAAAACTATGGAGTCAGATCGCTGTCAGGAAGGTGTGTGCACAACTCGAACATTCATATTTATGTGTCAATAAAGTTCTGGTAATTAAAGTTCTGCTGAAATGTTTGTGAGTCTGAGAGTTTGAATCTAAAAGCTGTGAGTGCAAAGTCTTATGAGTACAACTCTAATTTTTACAACTACAAACTCTTCCTTTGTCTGTGGAGTTGTAAAACTTAAGAGTTGTATTAGTAAGAATTTACTCTCACACTCACAAATATTTCAGCAGAATTTGGGGTACGAGAACTTTATTGACGCATAAATATGAACATGAATGTTAGAGTTGTGCATACACCTTCCTGACAGCGATCTGACTACATAGAAAACTTTTTTGGGGATCTGAGTGCAGCAACCGCCTAAAACTGTGATACCTTTGCCCATGCAAGTTTCTTCTGAATGACTTCATTTTGTGGTTCCACGTGGCGTGCAAATTTCAGATTGCTCACCGTGTACTCGTGGCCGCAGTAAACGCGCTTAAACAAAAACAAAAGACAGAAACAGACGTTAGCTACCTCCTGCAATGATAATGAACAACTATCCCGCCCCAGACCTGAATATATGACAATCATCGTTACTTTTAGCTTTAGAGGAGCAAGTAGTCAAAAAGAGTACCTGCAACACTTTAGTTGTACAAAAATAACAACAAAAAGAAAAAGGTGTTCATGTAGCAAATCAACAATAAACAGCATAAATTAAAGGTTTTTTTATCAAAGGAAAAACCATCGTTTAAAAAACAAGCCATAAAAATCTGAGAGTCTACAGAGATCTCTCGTTTGTTAATTAAAGTTTTAAACTTTTGGGCTAATAACCAAACATGATTAAGATGTTTTGAGACTGATGCACACAAAGTACCGTAATGCACAGCAGAAGAAGTATGATAAATGGTTATTATGCAGTTTTTACAAAATATTCAGGTAAGGTGATACGATACTTTAGAGAAAGAAAAAGTTTAGCTGATTTATCATTATTATTATTAATTATCTACAAATCTGTGTCTAACTGATTCTGATTTGAGTTTAGGTCTGCAGTGTGAGACGTTAACGGCCTTGGACCATTTTATAGTAGCTGTAGTTGTATGTTTGGGGCTGTTGTCCAGCTTATAGGGTTCCTTAAAGCCCCCAAACTTTTGTTTTTTCCTCAGAGCTGTCCCATAGTTAGCTCTGTCCTTCTTCCCTGTCACCACCAAAACAAAACAAAAAGGATTAAGGCGGAGATTAGAATAGAGATAAATAAATCATATTTTTTTTAAACTACTTTATTTTATTTGAGGGCATTAGAGAAAGAGTAAATTAAAATGCACACAAATTACCCTTATATTTCTTTTATTTCCACAATCATGAACAACTTTGTTACTTTAAATCCTTTTGCACGGTCGAGATTTACCGTTTCAGGAGGAAGACGTCCCAGGATTTCTATCAGGGCTTTGTACATCTGCTCTGCTGTACCCTCGAAAAATTTACCACAGCCAGCCACGAATAATGTGTCACCTGACATGTAGACAGGAAGTGAAAAATAAAGAGGAAAAGTCACTGTAGCACGACGAAAAGCAACATGAGGGAAAAAGACAGAGGGAAACGAGAATGGCTAACCTGTGAAAACAGCAGGTGGCTCAGAGCTGTTTTCTTTAGTCACGTAGTAACAGATGTGGCCGGTTGTGTGACACGGCGTGAACAGGCATTTTACACTCAGCGATCCAAGCTGTAAAAGAAACCCAGGCATGAGCTCCTTACCCTTGTGAGGTGAACTATAAACGCAGAAACAATGCTGCCATCTGACCTTGAAGCTGCTGGAGTGGGAAACCTTCTTTGTAATGGCGTCAACTCTGTCATCGCCCCCGTAGACCTTCAACCCCGGCATCAGCTTCACCATCTTCTCATTTCCACTCGCATGATCCCTAAAAGGGCAGAAGACCAGTTCAATCCAGGTATGAAGCCTGTTGAGACCCAGAACATGTGTGCATGTTAATGTTAATACCAGTGGTGATGGGTGGTCAGAACGGTTGTGAGTTTAACGCCATGTTTTCTGACAGCTTCCACGACCTGATGAAGGCAAAAAAAAAAGTTATGCCAGAACAGCAAGGACAAAAAGCGTCTGGAGCATCAAGAGCGTCCAGTTTACTTGCAAAGTTGATGAAGACGCGTCGAGACCAGAGCGTTTGAACGCTCCAAGCGCTCGAGTTGGGAAAGCTGAACGTTAGCCACTGGACCAATCAGAGAGCTCCTTCTATGTGACGTAGAGACAAACTTTCCAACATGGTGGAAGATTCTGAAGTGATGATGGAGGATAGATTTATTGTGGCTGTTTTCTCTAATTCCAGTGAAACTAGAGAAATCGACCCTCGTCAGCGTTAAGCTCCTGGAGGAGAAAATCACCAAACTCTGAACGCTGCTGGATTTTTCCCCTAGTTACAGATATGGAGCCGAGGCAGCCGACAACCACGCTCCCTTGCTAAGAGGGCTTAGACCGTTAAGAAAGTTCCCCACCGATACGGGTAGGTGGATGGACATTTCCTATTCATTTCTAGTCCATTCATTTGTATTAGCTGGAAATAAGCTAAAAAGAACAGCCGACATAATCAGCAACAATGTCAGTTGGCGTTTTTCCGTTCCTGCTTTATCTGGTTTAGTGGCGTCTATGGGTGAGAGGTGACAGACAAGCAAAGCAAACAGCCATGAACACTCACCTCTAAAGTTCATTTAAACCCACATATAAGCTATTTTAGATCCTGTATTATAACCTCCACTAATATGACCAGATTGTCTATAACTAGAGTGTGTCAGAAACACGGCTGAAAGTTTAGGTAAACGAAACCATGCTTGATTTACTAGGAGAGTAATTTTTATGAGCACTGCAATAGTCTGTCTGTTAGTTAAGTGTTCTCAGGTATCTGTAGGATAAAAATCTACATCTCAATACGTGAGTACATGTTTAATACGTCCACTAGATTAGATTAAATTAGATTAGAAAAAATGTATTAGTCCCTGAAGGGAAATTACAGAAGGCAATGATTGGATTGATTTAATTACTACTTTGATTTAACAATATCTTACGTAAAAGAATATGATATAATATTTAATTTCAGAAGAAATTTTGGAAAAGATGCAAGTCTCACAGTTATGGACACAATCTTTGGGTTAAATAAAGTGACTATTATAAAACAAATTTGTTTGTTTTTATTTTCAAATCCACCGAAAAGGATGTTTTTTTTAAACGTTTCCTGCCAAAATCACTTTACAAAATCCAGACAACTTTTCAAAGATTTCAATGAAAGTCATCATAATAAATAAAATAATTTCCACACAAACTGTGACACATCTTCCTGTCGGGATATTTTGGACAACCAATAAAAAGTTCATACGCTGCTAGAATATAACTAATCTAAGATGTTGCTAATAAACGCTGCAGATATATTAAGAGATGAATAATAATAATAAAAACTTTTAGGTCATTACATTTAAGGGTAAACTGTGCAAAAGTCACAGAAAAGTGTTGATAATGTAACAAACAACCTTCAGAAATCTGACTGTCCTAATCCATGTAACATTAAGCCTCCATTTACACATTTAACTGGCCATCATAGGTGCAGACCTTTATGGGCTCCACTGGGTCGACGATGGCCGCTTCCCTGGAGTCCTCATCGATCAGCAGGTACATGTAGTTGTCGCTGAGCGCTGGCAAGAGTTCAACCCTCATGTTGGGTTGTTGGACCAGGTAGGAGCTCCTGACGGTGCCGTGAAGCAGAGCGGCTGCCTGGGCCTTCACCTCCACAGGGGCTTCATGGGGGATTCAGAGTGAACAGCACCTCAGTTTCAGATGCTTTATAACTAGCACCAGGCGCTAATGCTAGCTGACTGAAGTAAACATTAGCTTCCTCTTTATAAACACATTTCCCCTCCATTAATAGTTAATTAGTTAACATATCATTGTTTTTATGTGACACAAACAAACACGTCAGCGATAATAAGGCAGCTGTGTTGACTTGAACACAAACATAAACATCCTTGACATGTAAACAAACAAATAAGCTAGCTAGCACTGCTACATGTTAGCGGACATACCAAACTTGAACGCGGTAGCTGCTCCTAACAGAGTGCAGGCACCCCCCACCAGCGACCGGATAAACATCACAGTAACTACAGTCTTATCGCGGCTGTCACAACCAGAAAAGTTGCTTCTGCTCTTCCGCCTCCGCCTTTCAGCGCAAACCTCCCAGGCATCACTAATCGAACCTGAGCGCAAACCTCCCAGGCATCACTAATCGAACCCGAGCTGAAACCTCCCAGGCATCACCAATCAAACCCGAGCTGAAACCTCCCAGGCATCACCAATCGAACCTGAGCGCAAACCTCCCAGGCATCACTAATCGAACCTGAGCACAAACCTCCCAGGCATCACTAATCGAACCTGAGCACAAACCTCCCAGGCATCACTAATCGAACCTGAGCGCAAACCTCCCAGGCATCACTAATCGAACCCGAGC
>JAVLVB010000265.1:305198-316434 GCA_032876305.1 Orestias chungarensis
ATTCAACTTGTATGTTGGATCCAATCCCGACAAAATTGTTTAAAGAAGTATTTCCTATTATTATTAACCCCATTTTGGAAATGATTAATCTGTCATTAGTGAATGGTTATGTACCAGAGGCTCTTAAGGTAGCTGTAATAAAACACCTACTTAAGAAACCTTCTCTTGATCAAGAAAACTTAATAAATTACAGACCCATATCTAATCTTCCTTTTTTATCTAAAATCCTTGATAAAATTCTTGCTAACAACTGAGAGAACATTGGATGAATAATGATCTATTTGAAGAATTTCAGTCAGGTTTCGGAGCTCATCATAGCACTGAGACAGCTCTCCTTAAACTTACTAATGATATTCTCATGGCCTCAGACAATGGGCTCGTGTCTATTCTAGTTTTGTTAGATCTCAGGGCTGCTTTTGACACAGTCAATCACAATGTCCTCATGGGAAATGTAGTCTTCCTTCAGGCTAAAACACTACCACTTTTGTCCACACAGGGCCGCCAAAATCGACCAAAACTGAAACTTCTTTTGTGTCGCTTTAAGGAGCAGGAATGGCTGCAAGGTTCAGAAGTGATTTTGATAGTCTTTAAAATTAACAGAGATGCAGGTGAATTAGTTAAGGGGAAGAGTTTATGGTTTATTTTGGTTAACGCACTTTATGTTGTACAAATATGGGCTCCACAAAAAAGAAGCCTCTACTAAAGCGTTTGCACAGATCTTTATTTTCAGTGTGAAAGTTTTTCCTCCACTTGGCAACCGTGTCTCCATTCGTGCCTCGTAAACTGACTGGAAGCATGTCTGTGAATTTTCATCCTCCATCTTTTCCTAATCAGGGCCCTATAAGCAGACACAGGGGTTGGTATTTTAAAAGCTAAACAAGAAACAACAACTGTGGAGGTCTCTATAGAAGCACGTGTGTTCTGAACATTTTTTTTTTATGAAACCCAGCAATAAAGTTCCCTGAGCCCATATTTGTGAAACAGTTCCTGATTTCACCAAACTGCTGTGACCAAAATTTTTCCAGCTTAAAGTTAGAGTTGGAATTGATAGTAGTAACGTTGATCGTGAAGAAGAATCTAAATCCCATCAGCTGTTGTTTCTCTGTTAAAGGAGATTCATTTTTTATTCTAAATTTTAAACATGTTTATTCCTTTGCTAAGGATCCTTTTAAAGCTTTTTAAAAGCTCAATAGGCAAAAGATCAGCCTGGATTTTCTTGCATTGTTTAACAACATACTGTATGTTGTTAAATTAATTATAAATGTGTTAAACATATAATTGAGCATTAGAGTATTTATGTTATGTATTCTCTAGTTATCATTCTTAATTACTTCTTCTTTTGATTGCTCTGGTTTTGTGTTTAGGTTTCAGCCAATTCTTAGTTTATTCTGGATTGACCTTGTTTCTTGTTTCCTCCTGATGTGTCTCGTTTCTATTTGGGAGATTTCTGTTCTGTACAAACTGTAAAGTATCTTGAATAACTAAATCAGGTTTGCAGCGATGTTCTCACACACACTGAAACACTTCCACCATGGCCATCATGTCAATAACTAGTTTAATAACTAAAAACAAATAATAAAACAAAACTGCTTTACAATTGAAGATATTTTATTTCTCATATTTAAACAAATCTTTCTGGAACAGATATAGTGTAAAATTGGCTCCCAATATGGAATCAACACAACTATTTACAATTACAATTAATTTTTTTACTCAAGCATTGGAGCCGCCCACTGACAGAATGCCGCTCAGAGCAGTGAGCCACACTGCATGTATCTCAACAGGCCACTACTGGCCTGTACTTAAACTCAGCTGAATTTCTCACATAATTGCAAGTGTTTAGTTAAAGCTGCAGATTATCGTGATGTTACGCTAATTTAGGGAAACTTGGCCCCTTTAAGGACATTAATGTACATCCCAGATGGCAGAACGAGTGTAGCTGTTAATAAATGCTGCCGGGCTGGCACAGAGCACGTCTACCAGCCGCCTAAGTCATAATACAGAGTAGTAAAACATTTCAAGGATGAAGTTAGACGTGGATATTAAACGTTTTAGTGTGGGTCTTTAAGAATCAGAGCCAGAACAAAAATCAGCCGAGGGGGGAGATGCCGAGTCTGTGAGTGTTTCATGAAACTTATCAATACACACATCATTTCATTCACAACCCGCAGACGTTTCCATAAGTAAAAGTCAGTCTCCGTGAGTTAGGCTTAATTATTATTACATTGTTTGCTTTGGTTAAGCAAGTTTCTACTCATTATGAACCTTGGGGTATGTTCTATCTTTGGACAGTTCCACCACTGAAGATGCTTGTTGTTGTTTTTTTTAACCTTACAGGCAAGTAGATCATGAAAGAAAAGGTAAGATCCCACAAAAGAAAAATCTAGGGGTGTGTAATTACAAACCACAACACGCGCAGGCCTTGAACTCTGCATGTGGCCTTCATTGTGGAGGCAGCGAACAGGATCGAGTGATTTCCCTTTACGGACAACATGACAGTCCATCTGAGCAGGAGCAAGCATTGAGTATTTTTTTATTTATAGACGGTTGTTTTTTATTAATGAATACATGTATAAACCTCAAACTGGTTTAATAAACTCTAAAACCTACAAGAAACAAGTGAAAGCTTAGACTAAGGCTTTCGAAATGTGAATGGTAAAAATGAAAAGGTCCAAAAGTGGTAAAAGATCAGATCTGTACAAGTTTCTGTACATGCCTATAACAAATATTACCCTTTAACGGACCCTTCTGATTAAATCAACTCAAAACCCTTTTGCCTTCTGATATTAAAAGTTACTCTTTTGATTTCTGTCCAGTTTGTCCCATATTTTCATAACTATTTTTGTAGTTTGTATTTTTCAGAAGGAGTCCAAAAACATGGACGGTTACTAACCTGCTTATTTAACAGCATCTCCTTGATGTCCTTAATAGAACAAGACAAACAAAAAAAGCATGGCAATGGTTTAGGAAGTCGTTTTTTTATTCTGCATTTACAAAAGCCAGCGGAAGTTTACTTCAGTGTCTTTATAGTCTAATTCACATCAAAGTTTACATTTTTCTTTACTGTATTTTACCTGCACTGCAAGCATCTGTGTAACCAAAAACAAATTCCTTGTATGTGTGAGCATACTTGGCCAATAAAGCCTGATTCTGATTCTGATTTATGGTGGTGAGAGTTTGTTTTAGAATCATGGTCGTAAAGAAAAACAATAGATGTTCAGATGTTTGATTCTAGCATGACAAGAAGTACAGCAGCTAGCTGGAACATAGGAGAAACGCAGCAGATTGGGAGGATGTCAGCTCCCTGGCACTTCTGCGACAGACTACAGTGCTGGATTGTGTTTTCGTACTACCATAGTATAATTTCTCAATCACAGTTAGAGCTTTATAGCTATTATTTCACTGGAGATAAAGGAAAATAGATATTGGTTCAACTGAAAACAGATAAGTGATACCATGCAGGGAAAAACACTACCAGTTATTTCACTCTAATACTAAATCTGATGCCTTATTCACGGTAGCATCTACACTAAATGCACCTGCAAGTAACCCACCGCTGCGTTTTTCTTTAGACCTTCACTAGCAGTGCTAGCGGCCTACATCCTTTTGTGCAGACAACAAAGTCTGTTATAAAACTCATATCCTGATTCCATCTGGAATTTCTCAAGTAACGTTAGAAGCAGCAGTTTAAAAAGATTCTGGATGTTTAGCAATTGGTTTCTAAGTAGCCTGAACATTTGCACTCCTCCTATAACTCGTGCTCGAAATGAGAGATGCTAACTTCATCATTGTCAACTGGACGATGTTAAGTAAACTGCGATTAATTTGAACAGTTAATTTGATTGATCACAAGACAACGTTTCACTAGTGGATGACCATGTAACCATTAATTATTAACAAATAAAGTTGCCTCTCTGCATAACAGAGGAAATTTTCAACTCATTAATGTTTCAACGGGCGGAAAAAAATGACAACACACACCAAACAGTGTTTTTTATCTGTGTGTTTATTTGGATATTTACATTTGAGGTATACATCGTTTATCAACGGCAATCAATAAACAATTTTGCAATATGAAACGAATCTCATTGTCTTTTCTTGTGTGAAAGATAAAACCAGAACAAAATGACCAAAAAGTATTGCTTAGTATGACATTTTTCCCAATGTCCTGTCAGTTAATAAACCATTTCCTTATGACTTTCTTCCCCATATAATAAACAGTACATAAATAAAATGCTATTCATATGAACATAAATTATAAATATGACATAATCTTATAAACAAAGATTAGAATAAAAGACAAATGAAACATTTAAACCAAAAAAAGTCAAATTTAGGAGAGTGGTTTATACTTTCATATAATCAGCACTGGTTCTGTTGTAGCTCCACACCTACGGATAAACTGTTGCAGTTTCTGGTGCTGCATGTTATGTTGCATCCATTCAACCTTCCCTGAGAACCTTGGACTTGTTAAACTGTAAATAAAAAAAACCAAGAAGCTTTTCTTCTGGCGGCTCCTCATTTATCGATCCCAGCCAAAGTGTTGTCCAGTCATCTGATAGAAACGTTGGTTAAAAGGTCTGTAGAAGTCCCTGAGTCTCTGCAGGACCTCGGACGGGATCTGAGGATGAGGTCTGCCCTTTGACTTTCCCAGGCAGCGCGGCCTGCTGCTCCCCTCTGGCTTCTTCAAGCAGGGAAAACCTTTGGTCTGGTTGAAATAGAAATGTTTGTCTGAAATGACCCTTTTCAGACCTAGAAAGTCCTGGACCCGTCCCATCTCCCCAGAGGGGTCCGAAACAAGTCGCTCGCCGCTGACGAACAGGAAGTGAGACGTGGGGAAATACCGTAGCCAGTTCTCCAGATGTTTGGCGTAGAGGCCGATGCGCACGGCGCTCCAAGCGGTGTCGATCAGTCCTGTGGTGGCGTTCTTCAAGGCAAGGCTCTGGAAGGATGGGAGTCCTGGGCTCTTGGTGAGTGTCTGGGTGTAGTCAGACACAGCGCGTGTTACTGGGTCCCTCACGACAACAATTAGCTTCGTTTGGCAGTTCATCTCGCAGACACGGCTCGGAGCCTCCTTGGTTACAAAGTAGCTTGGAGTTTTTTCAATGGTGATCTGCCCGTCCAGAGTCCGAGGCATCAGGTTCCTGGATGGAGAGAACAACACCATATCCAATTAGGCATTTTAATTGAACTAATGCAGACACATGAATGTTTCATCAATGGGTCTGAGAGCTTTGATCTCTCTTGATGTGGCTGTGATATGACACAGATCGGAGTTATGGACCAGTACTTAGTGCTGGACAATGCCTGGCCTTATTTCTGACGTTGTTTTTCAGTCCATACCCAAATGTTGTGGCTGTAGACGAGGTAGACCAACTGGTGTATTGACAGCTGAGCCTTTCTACTCCCAACAGACCGGTACAACAGCGCCTGCATCTTATGCACTTATCAACCTCCTGTTCAATGACAAACAACAACAAACAAGCTCATTTCTGACCAATTGAGGTCATTCTACCCTTTTTTACGGATCAAGACCATGGTCTCGGATTTGGGGGATACCGATCTTTGCCTCGGCGTCTACACACTCAGCTACAGAAGCTCCACTGATGCCTGGATTTTCTTAAAGCCCCATGCAAGTTCTGTTCCTTTCACTTCACAATGATACACTATTTGGTGTTTTTTTGTCACATACAACCAAAAGAAATTCATTGAAGTTTAGGGTTATAGATTAGAAGAATTTGATTTTGGTGTCTGAAAGGAAAAGAAGAAAACCAGAAGCCAGTTTAATCACGCGTCTATTTTAGCTGCCTAACCCTAAAACCTTTTTTTTTTTTTATCACCTCAATTCATATATAATTACAAGTTCAGAACCAAGAAGGTGTTACTGTTTGCAGCCCCTCTGAGCCCTACTCCGATTTCTGCAGACCAGGACCATCCACTCACTTTGGGTCTGATGAGTCTCAAACCACAAAACCTCAAAAACCACTTAACAGTAATTTCCTACAGATTTCCGCCCCCTCTTCTTCCTGCAAGAGCAAAAGCACCCACCCCGCCTCATCCTTGCCTCCCCTGCCGGTTCCTGAACGTAACTTAAAGAGTCCTACATGTCTGCAGGAAGTGTGATCAGGCTGTCCAGCTGCTGAGCTCAGCTAGCCTGTTAAACATGTGGCTGCGAGGCGGAAAACCCTGTGAACAATAGACCAATAAAAACACAGTATGTGCTGAAATATGTGACATGTTCACATCTATGTAAAACAATCTTTCCATAGAACAATAAACCAACTTATTTATCTATTTTTTAAGGGTACATCACAAACAGCATATGTGCGGTGGTGTTTCAGCCCATTGTTTCTCCTCCTGTGGTTGGATTTCTAGTCCATCTATCAAACAGCTTTGTGGGCACCCTTCAGGTTTCAGATGTGCTCGTGAGTGACAGGAAAACTGTGCAAGCCAGACTTGTGGCAGACTTGGACTTCACAAGCAAAATGGTTTGCCTGACAAAAAAGGCGATGAGCAATGATTAAAACGGAGGAAGAACTGTCTGTAGACAGCTTTGACTGCTTATGTCTTATTGTGTTACTGGAAACGGAGAGGATTCATGTGGCTTCCCATAAAATAAACAAGTAACGGAGCATTTGGGCTGTATTTGTTTCCTATTGGAAGCCTTAATTGAGTCCAAATGGCCACAAGAAGGGGTTGTTCAGAAATGTAGATGAGTTTTGGGGGGGATTTATTTTCCTAGTAAGACTTTTTGCGATCGAAGCCGGATCTGATGATTAGTTAAAAGCAAACAATAGTCGGCATTGCATTAATGTTGTAGCTTGTTCTTATAAATTTACATAAAAAAGATAACTAATTGAGGGGAGAATCCTCATATTTATTTAAAGTCTTAGAAAAGGGGAAAAGCCTGTTTCGCTTTAATGCTGGTTGAAATCACTAAAGCTTGTTAATTATGGTCTTAAGTTTCTCTTATAAGCACCTGTCAGTGGTCCAAATCATCAGTCAAGATCATTTAGTCAAAAGCGGCATTAGTCATGATGAATAATGAATATGAAAGTGTAAGTTCATGAATGTGAAAAGCAAACATCCTCAAAGAGGTGGATCAAGCAAATCCACATGCAAATATATGGTGCGGGATTTTCAACTGTGGGGGAATTCATTAGATTTTATCACTACGGCATAAAATGAGCTTTTCATGACTGGGAGTGGATTCAGCAAAGATGTTTACGCACCTATCCACATTAATATTATTTATCTGATACACACTTTTGTACGCACGTATGACTCACTGGAAAACAGCCTTTTTGGTGGGGAAGAACCGCTATTTGCTCTGTCCTGTTTCATTGTATCCATATGTTAACAAAAAACATTTATTGTAAACTATTAATATCAGTCCCTCCTGAAAAGCCTGACCCTGCGATGGCAGAAAACCCCACAAAATTCACTGCATAGTTAGCATCTAAGCACAGAAATCTAAGAATTACGTAAATCCCTACCAGCCAAAAGTGAACGGTCCACCACCATGACAAACACACATTTGGTCCCAGCAGCGGCGGCATGTCAGCGCGTCGTCGGCCATATTGTATGTGTCAGATCTGCCCTGTAAACTAATAAAAGCAAATGGACTGAAGTTCACTAGTCTAAAGCGTAGTCTAACTCAGCTATGCTGCTATATTATGTCATGTTTGCTGTTTACTATACAGTATGTGGGAGAAGCAGGTTTATTCTCCTACATTTGGAAACAACAATTTGCCCGTTTTTCACACTTTTCTGCATATTTTTGGCACTTTCCTGCATTTTCATCGCAGAACACCGGACCAATACAACAGAAATCATCGCAAAATCAAGGTTTTTTGACCACGATTTTCCGTAATTTTGGGACTGTAATATGCTTGACACAGATTTTTTTAGCAATCAGGAATGTCCTTGAGAAATGATTAAGATTAAGACACACTTTATGTGCAGAACAGTTTGATTACTAAATATAAATGGTAAAATACTGACTTTACTAATCCCGGCTACTTTCCACAACTTTTCCAGAACTTACTAGGTACTCGTACTTTCCACTATAAAATTTCACAACTAACCAGAAACGTTTGTAAAACAAAGCAGATATTTTTTTCAGACATTTCCTTGCTACTGTACTTGCAGGTATTTAGATGAACTATGAAGTCTCTCAACCTACCGAGTACTTATGGGGAACTTTTGGGGAACCTACCAGAAATTTCTTCCCTAGAACTTACCAGGTGCTTTTATGCAGCTAAAGAGGAACTTTTGATGAAGGTTTCTGGAAAAGTAGCTGGTCAGTTTCAGAAAGAGCCGTGCAACTTCAATATAAGTACCATCATGCAGGTCACCAGTACAGATAGAAAAAAAATGACCTGACAGCTCCAACGAATTCCTTGAAAGTTGAAGAAAGTTCAGAGAAAGTAATTGAACCAACTACTAGTACTCTTAACAATTCATTTAAAATAGATGCAATTGGGGAAAAAAAAATTAAACACATTAATGGCAGCAGTACCAGTTATGATGGAACCAGTAAATATGTTCTTTGTAAATCCATTTATTCTTCACGGATAAACAAGCTGAGATGTTTTATTTTTTTTTTACAAATCTTCAGTGGGAGGCGCCAAAAATGTGGGCTTCGCTGCATATTTCTAGTGGTGTATGAGAGGTCTTTAAAGTCTTTTGTTCCAGTTTTAGCTTTATAGTGTCTCAGGGACATTTTACAGGGCACCAGTTTGAACACCAATTGAAGTGGTTTTAACAGGAAACGCGAAGCTTTATGAGGACTGCAGAGCTAAACGCAAGTAAATACACTAAAGCAGGACCTGTTATTAAAGGACCTTATACAAAAAGTTTGAAGTGCTTTGTGTTCACTTCAAGGTTAGCCAATTTTACCCACTAGCCTTTAACAGATCCCCATGATAAAAGACCATTAATTGATTGCTATCCAATTGCAAGAGCTGTGAGCAGCCTTACTCTCTGTTCAGTCTGATCAATATGTCTGTCTCTTTGTGATGGTTGGAGCTCAGAGCTTGTGTTTGCATGCATTAGTGCAGTTTTCACTATGTACACATGAGAGCACTGGGGGTAAAAGTGTTTACCGACAAATGAATTCTCTCTCTGCCCTCTGATTCATCATGTACAGGCGTGGATTTGTCCTTTGCTCCTCAGGTTGAGTGAGACTTTCGATAATGATCATTAGTTTTCTTTCCAAACTCATCCATTGTTAATGAGTTGTGGATTTTATCCCCTCTCGTTCCGAGTGCCTATCCCTCTATTGATCAATCAGTCTCATTAACGGAGAATCAATAGGGAGCAATTAATGTCATAAATCTGTCTGCATATATGGTGACTAAATCCATTTGGTCATGCTGACGCTGAACTGTCGACGTGCCTTCATGTGGTTGCAGGTTGTTCTTGTTCGCACACACCGTTCAAGGTCCACAAGACGCACCCTGCTGTGAACTCCCACCTGCTACAGCTAAGTTATGATGTTTTGACATTACACAGATATAGAGTAAAACTGAAGCAGAAAGGAACACCAACAATAATTGACAAGCTTGAAAATCTGATTTTTCATTAGCAAATCTTAACATTCAGTAAATACATAAACATTAGATCAGAATGGTAGGTTGGTGGGATGCTAGCCTGTTGGATTGGAGCAGAACCAAGAGATGCGTTAAATGTTGTTGTTCACCAGATGCATTCAATCTTCTTTGTAGCTTGTAGACTTACGTACTTTAAACTGTTCAAACCTCTAGCCAGGCTTAAAGATCGGCTTCTGGATGTTGAGAAGTCCGAGAACTATAAACAAACACGGCCGTGACCAATGGAACTGTATGGTTCAGGTACGGGGGGGGGGCAAAAAGTTCGCCAGTAGGGTTGTGACAAGAAGAGCCGAACGACGACAAGCCAAAAACAATAGGCTGCAATTTTTTCGTCCTGCAGCCGCGACAACAGATTTATTTCATTTGACACGCAACTTAAATCTCTTGTTTAGATTTTAGGAAAAAAAATAGCATGGGCCTGTTTTTGTGCCTAAATGTGCGCTCGAGGTAAAAATATGTTTTCTATTTAGCCTTGCTGACAAACCATATGAGTCTTGGAACTCCCTGCTGTTAAAGGATGTAACGCTTTCCCTCCCTTTAAGTGCCACAGAGCTGATTTTCATGCTGATTTGTTAGAACCAGTCTGGATCGCACAATCAATAAAAAAAAAAAAACTCTTCGCTCCGAGGATGTGGCCAACAGACTTCCTGTCCCTCAGATTACGAGTTTCCCTACTGAAATGCTGCAGCTATAACCCTGCAGCATCTTAACAAGTCTGATTAGAGAAAACAAGATCATTAAACCCCCCCCCAAAAAAAAAACAAAATAAAAATCTGTAATGTCCCTTTCACAATCAACAACAGGTTGGGTAACATTATGGCTCATATTAAAGTTGATTACTGGACCATTTACACAAACCCAGTTTATTCCTGGAGACTTTTGTTGAAAAATAAAACATTGTTTTTAGCACAGATCCAATTAAAAAAAGCTGTTGGAAAAATCATAGCAATAAAACTAAGAGAAGCCCAAAAAAACCAACGTGACAGGAAAACATTTCCCCAGCAGAGTTGTTGTGCTCAGAGGGTGACAGAGGAAGCCGTAATGCTGTGGACTGACTTACAGGATGAGTTTGAACTTCCAGCTAGAAATGAAATACTGCTTTTCATCACCTCTGACAAGGAAGGAAAAGTGCATAAAATTTCTGCACGTCAAGTGAAATGAAAACAGGTTTCAAACAAAGGACAAGTTTGACATTTATGAAAAATATGGTTGTTTGTTCCCCTGCTTGGACAATTGGTGACCCTTCATCTACTCTGGTTACAGTTAGGAACCCATTAGCTTATGTCAGCGTTTATCTGTGCATAATTTATAGGTAGGCCGAAAAACAGCCTGCGTGCTCCTGCTCAAAGGAAAAATAAAAGCAAGGACTTTGAAGTAGGGTTGCACAGTGGCGCAGTGGGTAGCACTGCTGCCATGCAGCAAGAAGGCTCATGCAGCATCTGTTTGCAAACAGATGTATGTCTAGAGGCTGTGTGTGTGTGTGTGTGTGTGTGTGTGTGTGTGTGTGTGTGTGTGTGTGTGTGTGTGTGTGTGTGTGTGTGTGTGTGTGTGTGTGTGTGTGTGTGTGTGTGTGTGTGTGTGTGTGTGTGTGTGTGTGTGTGTGTGTGTGTGTGTGTGTGTGT
>JAVLVB010000265.1:316534-328200 GCA_032876305.1 Orestias chungarensis
GTACAAAGTTCACCCACTCGTTTTATTCACAGTGGCATGCAAAGGTATTCATAGTTCTGGAGTGTTTTCACAATTCCGACCACTGACGTCCATGATTTTTTGCGATAGTCAAAGCGTAGTGTATAATTGTAAAGTGTAAGGAAGATGACACACGGTTCTCATTTTTTTCCCAACAAATAAAAACAACCTCTTAAAGTCAGACATGGATTTATGTTCAACTTCTTTTACGACAACGGACAGATAGACAAGGAGAGCAGCACTCAAATGAGCAGCTAAGAAGCTCAAGATAACTATGGGGGTGTGTCAGAGATTCACAGCTAAGATTGGAGAATCTCTGGAAATGAATTGTTGGCTATCTAAGTATATGGAAGAGGAAAAAAAGCTCTGTTTATTTCACATAACATGTAACCAAACACTGGAAGAAGGTGTTCTGGTCAGATGACACCAGAACTTCACTTTTCAAACTGCATGCAAAACCATTAAACACCCGAGAAACTCTCATGGGAAACCTGGTGGTGGCAGCATCATGCTGTGGGGTTGGTCAGAGTGGATGGAAAGATGTTCAAAGATGCTCTCCCTCCAGCTGGACTGAACTTCATCCAGTGAGCAAAACTGTTCAAGTTTACCAACAATGAGTTTAAAAAAAACATGGTGCCTGCCACACATTTCAGATTTTTCTTTCAAAAACATGTTGAAAATCGTAACTATTTTTTTGTTTGATATTACGTTTGTTTGTTAACTAAATCAAATCCCTGCAAAATGGATGTTAGCATTTATGGTTGTAAACAGGAAGGAAAACCTTTGCTAGATGATATAAGCTGCATACAAGTCTCACTTTGGCACTAAGGTAGGATGAAAATGTCCACTCAAGTAACAATATTGTCACTCGATCCCATCGGATGCAGTAGATAATGCTGACCCTCACAATTAATAATGCAATAATGGACCAAGTGAGAGCGTTTCTCAGTCGGAGGTTAGCTAAAGTGCTGAAATTTCATATGGACTTCTTGGAATGGCCAATTATGCATTAATCACATAATTCAGATTGGGTGTTTGGGGTTGTTGATGTCTACTAAAGGTCTACAAGTGTCCATTATAAACAGGAGTCTGTAGAATATGAAATGTCTATGATAGCTTCCAGGAAAGTTAAATGATGCCTTCAGGGGTTTCACTCAGTTTATGTACTGGCTACAGATATGAGCTATAATCTTAGTTTAGATGCTACTGTGAATAACGCCAGCAATGTTGAGCTTTCATTGTCTGCATATTTGTTGCATACTTGTCTCTTTGTTTTGTCATTTAAAAATTTGGATTGCTAAAGTTCAACCCTTCATGTTTGAGTTGCATTTCGACTCATTTGATTCTCAATTGTTTATGGATACAGTCGCTGAGCAAAACAGTTCTGAGAAAGATTGTCTTAATACCATATTCCTGTTTGACTTTTCAACATAATAAAGAATAAGTTCAGTCATGATTTTGTAATACTTGAAACGATTGGATTATTCACTAGTTTAACAGTCCTGCAAGCAGTCTGAGCAAAATAAAAAAAAGCTTATTCTGCAGGTACATGCACTGTGGAGTTAATACAACTAAACTCGTTATTAATCTTCTTTCTGCACCGAAATCATCTTTGTAGTGTAACAGCAGGAGATAGAGAAATCTGAAATAGCCAAAAAAGAAATAAGGAAGAAACTTCCTAAATCTACTTTTATTTTTATTTATACTGTAAGGACATAAAAGGAAAATAAAGTTTTCTCAAGGTCTCAGTTTTCTGTAAGTTAAATTTGAATAGAACGGTTAGGCGAGGATGAAACTCAGATATATATGTCGGACTTTTAACTGTGCTTTTGGTAACTACGTTCATGAGAAAATGCAGTTTTTAGTTTGTTTTAGTCTTGTTTATTGGCCCATGCGACTCCTTGCTGAAAATTACAGTGCAGCCAAGCATGACTACCAAGCATTTGAGGCATCCGCTGGAACACAACCATCTTTTCTCTGACTGTTTTTTCACGCAGATCTAAAACGACTCAACTGAAACTTATCCAAAAGTTTTTTTACAAGCGCCCTTAGAATGAACCACAATGTGCCTTAAATTAATATAATTCTCACCATCTGGGGTTTGAGTGTGGACTTTTCCCAAACCTTATAACACCACCTAAACCCAACTATGGCCAAAACCCACCATCATTAAAACACATTATGGCTCTACAATGTGGAAGCCACTTCCTGGTCTGTTACGCCAATCAGGGGCACAAAGCCTCCATCACTAATGACCTTAGGGCTTTATGTCGAAGGAGGCATTGGGAATGTTGCCTCCACTTGGGAAAATGTTGCCCCATGAGCACTTTAAAAAAAACTCAGCTATTAAAAATAAAAACTATCAGGATAAATATTTGAATTGAGCTTCCTAGAGAGCGGAAAAGATAGAAGGATGCATTGAACACATTGATTAGTTGATAGATTTTAGTCATCCCATTTGTATGGTGGCCGAGAAGAGGAATTACAACGACTAAAGATGGTTCACACTAACTAAAGCGTAAATGGAAGGTACTACCCAACTAAAAAGCAAAAACTAAGGAGCACACAACAATTTTTTGTATAAATTGCGGCAATTTAGCGTTCTGTTAACTGAGACAGCTTCTTGGATGAGAACATGGGCTGAGATGCTTCCAGTGACGTTCTACAACTGCTGCTATAAACTCTATTATTTCAGTATCCTGTGCTTTTAATTTAGTTTTCTGTCACTTTAAACCTCCAGTCGGTGGTGGCAGATGGCTGCTTGTACTGAGCCTGGTTCTGCTGGAGGTTACTTCCTGTTAAAGGGGAGTTTTTCCTCTCCACTGTCGCTACATGCATGCTCAGTATGAGGGATTGCTGTAAAGTCAACGGCAACAAAAGCCATTGTTTCTGTCTGCTGACTCCAGAGGACTGTAAGCAGTTTCTGCAGCAAACTGTAAACTGTACAGCCTCATATATTCTTTAAACCTTTGACTCAGTTTAAATAAAATGCTTGCAGTTTTCCATTCCAGGACGGAGTAAAGTGCACAGATGCACACGAGCAAACGGGTTGGAGAGACAGACATGTCATATAAATAAGATCAAATCAAAGGCAAACATTTATGAAAGGGTCTAACATAGTTATGACAGGAAACAGAGAAGTCTGTAGCCGTCTTCACCAGAGTTCACCACTCTGATGCTTCAGCAACTGAGATCAAACTCCTTAAATGACAGTTAAAGGTTTTACCTATTAAACTTATGTTTAATATTTTCTCCTTCCAGGATACGCTGGAGCAGACTGTGAGTGTTGTGGTACATAAAGTCTACATGTGAGTAGATGTGTTTAAAGCAGGGCTCAGATGTAAACAAACTCGTTGGGGATTATTTTCTTCAGTGGGGAAGCTGGTTGACGTTGTTAGAGGGATGGAAGATGGAAAACACCATGGTAGGAAATCCAAGATTAAAAAGCTTTTAGAGCCTCTCAGACGCATGATGTTGGGGCAAGGCTTTGGCAGAAGTAGTTGCAAATCAGAAAAACAGGATTTGCCAGTTTTTGTACGGAAAATTTTGGTTATTTACTCTCAGTAATACAAGCTGATATTAAGGTATATTTCTTACACTATGGTTTGATGTGCATATTAAATAATAATAACAATCCTGGGAGACAACCTGAGGACTTTCAGAGAAAGAAGACAAACATCAAAAACCGTGGAGGTAAACAAAGGTAGACTAAATTAAAAATAAAGACTAATAATGTGAACACAAAAAAAACGTTGTTAGGCTTTAAGCAGTGCATTTGCAAGTCACATGTAATATATAATTTGAAGCTTGGGGTTGTAACATTTTTAAATGCAAAGCACATAAAGTGAAGAAGCTTTTCAAGTGGTCCTTTCTGAACGTGCAGGACCAAACTTGTCTGACGGTCACAAAAGGAAAAGGATAAAACACTTTGTAGCAGCTTTTTCTAAGTCTTCATGAAAAGCTCAGATTTTCAAATAGTTAAGTTATATGTATAAATCACTGATGTACAAACACATATATTACCAAAAGAAAGAATAACAAAAAAAACTACAGGCCTTGCTCCAAATCTCCAAAGAAAGTGTGAAGTCTTATTAAAACCTTTAAACTGTTTAAGTTCAACATTTTGTTTTCTTACAATAAAGTTGAACCTAAAAAAATGGCTAACTTTAGTTTATTCACAATTAAACTCAATCTTAATAAATAAGATCATGTACTGAAAGATAAACATTTATATGTCAGGAATTATTGCCGTAAAAAAAACACCCTCAAATCTGTTTTTACAACCCCTGCTTGTGTTGCTAGAACATTAGTGGACAAAAAAATGGCATCTCTAAAGAGCTGGGAGTAGAGTGAGCAGCATCAGAGGTGGTGAGGGGAGGTGAACAAGAATGCGTGAAAGCTGGGATGCAAATGTGGTAATGAGAAACAGGAGAACAAGTATGTGTAGAAGAGAAGAACGAGTGGGAGGAAATGGCAAAAAAATAAACGTAAAGGGAGAGAGAGAATGTTGAAAAAAAATCTTTTAACGTGGTAAAATTATCAGTGGTTGAAACAGTTTCCATGTGGCCAAATGTTCCCCGTTAAAGCAGAGCGAAGAGGTTACGACAAAACGGCAGGACGGGGTGGAATTACGTCTCAGAAGTCTCTGAAGTCCGTGTTTACCGACCCTCCTCACCCTGTGATAACCTACGTCTCTCATCATGGCACCTTTCAGACGCAGAGGCCTCAAAACGCTATTGTCCCGTCGGCTTGATAGGAGCGGTTTAGAAGCTTGAAACACATCTGGATATGATCACGATCAGCTTCGTCCTGAGCTAAATCCTTATTTACAGCCCTAACTGAGCACAGACAGAAATTACAGTTTTGTTCAAACAGGTCACCGTGTAATCAGCTGCAGCCACTGCAACAAAAGCTAATTTGAAACCTGAAAAACAAAGTGACACACTGTAATCGGATCATCGCATCTGCATGAGCTGACGACAACAGCCCAGTTAGATCTCCTGTTCTTGACATGTCAGAGTTATCACGGCGTAGCCGGCCCGAGCAGAGCAAACAGAGGGCGACAGGTGGAAGTGTGGGTTGTAAATGGTTTATAAATGAGCGTCAAGATGATGAACAGCTCCTTTGGGGGCCCTTTGATCTACACAGGGAGCGTACTGCATGGAGCCGACCCGAGTGCATCAGTCTTCGCTGTGTTCTGGCTCATTTATTGACCTGGTACATCTGCATAGTAGGCTCAGCTTCAGCAGAGGTTGTGTTTACAATTGATGGTTTGGAATGAAGTCTTGATTTCATTTTGAAACCTTGACTTGTCGCCATCTCAATGCCATCCGGACAGCATTAAGGTTCAGTAAAAGGCGTTTAACCAGACTATCGTTTCACTCTGAGGTATGTTTAGTCCTAACCTGCACATTTTTGTTTTACAAACACTCTCAGGACTTGTTTTCCAACATTTTGTCAATTCTAAAACTAAAAATCCACACAGTCCACAGCCGTTACAGTACTGTTGAGGATGGTGAGTGCTGTGAGGGTTGGAGGGCTTCTCCTGAAGTCAACTCTCATCTCGACTGTCTTGGCTGTGTTCAGCTCCAGGTTAATGTGGTCGCTCCAGAGGACCACCTGCTTCACAACCCGTCTGTAGGCAGACTCATCACTGTCTCGGATGAGAACAATGACTGTCAAATAATCTGCAAACTTCAGGATCTTAACTTAGGGGTCCGTGGAGGTACACTCATTCCTGGTTTCCTGAGGTGATCTTACCCAGCCTCACCAGCTGCTCTCTGGCAGTGAGGAAATTTAAGATCCACCGGCAGGTGGAGGCTGGCACACTGAGGTGGGTCAGTCTGGTGTGTAGATGTCCAGGGATGATAGTGTTGAAGGCAGAGCTGAAGTCCAAGAACAGAACTCTTTGCATATGTACTTGGATGGTCGAGGTCATGGAGGATGTGGTGAAGTCCCATGTTCACTGCATCATCCACAGACCTGATGGCCCGATACGTGAATTGAAGGGGGTCTAGTTGGGGGTTGGTGATCTCCTTCAAGTGAGTGAGAACCAGCTTCTCGAAGGATTTCATGACCACAGAGGTCAGTGCAACAGGTCTGTAGTCCTTCACTCCTGAGGTGGTTGGATTTTTGGGGATGGGACTTATTGTGGAGCACTTGAAGCACGCCGGCCCGACACACCAGTGATTTATTGAAGATCTTGGTGAAGACAGGAGCAAGCTGTTCTGTACAGTTCCTCAGGCAAGAGGGTGACACTCCGTCTGGGCCTGGTGCCTTACTCACTCTTTGTTTTTTGAAGAGTCTGTGCATGTCTGCTTCACAGATCTTCAGGGCAGGCTGTATGGGTGGCTGAGAGTCAGAAGGGAGTTTGTAACAATACGATGTATCATAATGACTTGTAAGGAAGAATAAGCCAGACTGGAATGGCTAGATCTCATCCACAAGAAGCTGTGTTGTTATTTCACCCCTATGCTATGGATGATGTGTTTCATCAAGATCCCAGGCTAGCTCCATCTGCTGAACTTGATCTTTAGCCAAACAAATTGATAACGAGCCCAGTCCTACCCGCTAGTCCCAGCATATACACAGACATTACCATCCACAACATCACCATTGTCCCACGCCACATCAAAAGGATGCAGCCGTTCAGACCACACGGCTAATTGTTCAACTTATCAAAGGTGAGACAAACAGACTACAGGTTGTTGTTTTTTTTACAACTATTACTAACTAAACTAATAGTGCAAATGCACAAAAACCAAATTAACAGGAATATGCACAAATTTGTGTGAAAAACAAAAACAAAGACAAAGGAATAAAAAAGCTTCTGAACATTAACTGAACCGATATTCAACTCGAATTTTCTAATTAACAGAAATATCTGTCAGGGTTTAGAGGGTGATCTGATTAAAAGTAGACGGCTGAAGGTCTTAAGGTATAAATGGCTGCAAATCAGCGTTAAAGTCAAAAGTTATTTGCCACGTGATCTGATTTTGTGCCTCCTGTGATGTCATCGACCAACACAAAGAAAAAGGGAAAATGTCTGTAATATTTTTTGTTTTTGTTTCCCCCATAATCTGAACTTTATTGATGATCCCTAAATCAACAACCGTGTTTCCTAGCAAGGAGAAACCGAAGAGGCGAAGACGCAATCAGGAGGGAGACACAGCTAACTCTACGGAGCTCTGCTAACGTAGCGCTGTGGTAAACAAGTTGTGGCCAAGGAAAACGATGTCGTTCCCACGTGTTATTAATTCGTGGGCACATAATATATTTTTTTACCCATTTCACCAGAGGGTTCCATACGAATCAAAAAAGTAGATCGAGGGAATAGCTAACAGCGCTCTGAAAGTTTAACCAGATCCACGCCCTCTCCACAAATATACATACATCCCTTCAACCGTCCACTGGTGTCACACTGCGTAGTTCTCTTACCATCCTGGTTCCAGTCAGACCATCACACTCATCTCACAAAGGTTCTGGTGTACCAAGATTCCTTAAACATGTCTCTGAGAATGTCAAAGCCTCCATTTGCAAACGTAACACGTCACAAATGGCTTTAGACTTTGTCACCAAATTACCGTTCTCCCAAGCTATGACTACCATTCTCAAGCTAATTGACCATGGCATTTCCCTTAATCCTCCTTAGGAAACATCACACTGCCACGCAAACAGCCTCCTCATCAAGCACGTTTTCCGTCTCAATGGCATTCCCATCATGTTCTGTCTGACCTAGAACCCACAGTTCCTCTCTGAAGTCTAGAAACAGCTGTTGCACAGGTGCCTTCCATCTGCAATCAGCAGAGCAGCTCAAAAGGAATGGAGAGCCAAACAGACTCCGCCTGAGTGTTAGTTATAATTGGTAACAATGTCCTCAGTGCCAGCTTCTCATGAAGATTTCTGTCATTGTTTCTAGTGTTTTCCTTGTGTCTCCCTCTAGGTTATTTACCCCTTTGTGTACTCAACCTAGGTTGAACCTTCAAGATCCTTCCATGAACTCCTCTGGATTCAAGTCTGCACTACAAACTTTCTGCTCGATCTGCTCGCTCCAGCGCCTCCTGGATAACATCTGGTCCCACCTCTGGACAACCATCCACTATCATCACCTTTAATCCGTGAGGCAGAAACCCTGTCTAGTTTCAAAGCTAGGCATAAAACCTTCCTGTTTGATAAAGCTTATAGTTAGGAAGAAGTAGAGGAGAACTCAGTCTAGACAGACGGTTCTCCTTTTGCTCTACCTTCTTCATGTCTCACTCTACAGGGAGAGGATATTTAAATTATTCCTCTAGTTGCACTGCTTTAGGCTTAAACTTCGTTAACCTTTTGTTTTCTCTTAGTGTTCTTCTCTCCATAGTAACCACACCTGGTCTGTCGTTCTGTTAGCTAAGACAGTTTCTTGGAGGAGAACATGGGCTGAGATGCTTCCAGTGACGTTCTACAACTGCTGCTATAAACTCTATTATTTCAGTATTCTGTGCTTCTATTTTAGTTTTCTGTCTCTTCAAACCCCCAGTCGGTCGTGGCAGATGGCTGCTTGTACTGAGCCTGGTTCTGCTGGAGGTTTCTTCCTGTTAAAGGGGAGTTTTTCCTCTCCACTGTCGCTACATGCATGCTCAGTATGAGGGATTGCTGTAAAGACAACAACAACACAAGCCATTGTTTCTGTCTGCTGATTCCAGAGGAGTGAATGCTGCAAGTCAATGACTCCATGAATCTGCTGTGGTTCCTTTGATTGGAAACTTTTTCAAACTAATTTGTTTATGATAATTTTATGATTTTAATTGATTTTTTTGTAAAGTGCCTTAAGAGGACATCTGTTGTAAATTGGCGCTATAGAAATAAACGGATTCTTGATTCTTGATGATCAAGTAAGACGGACTCCAGTAAACTCAGTAACCTCCTGCTCCAACTCAGCTGCTCTGTCCCTCTTCCAGTGTTCCACGCGTGGTTCCCGCTGTTCAAGTCCTCCTGATTTCAGTTCATAACTCTTAACAATAACCAATATTGATCTGATTTCTGATCTCCTGAGAGTTTCATGTTTATGTGGGTGAAAAGGCTAAAAACGTATCATGACAGAGAGAGGTTTTTTACTGTACATTTGGGTTTTATGTAATAGTATTTTCACCTGTGCTCTGACAATAAAACAACCAACAGATACAAATGAACTTTCTTCCTTTATAGGATCAAGTTTACTTTCTTCCTCTTTGGCTTTTTTATCATCTGAAGAGACAGATGAGAAACTGAGAAAATGTACTTTTATTGCGCTTTACTTTACATGTCATGTTTTCTTGTAATTATTGAGCCACTTTAATTGTTTTATGATATTAAAATCATGTTAGAATTTGCCTATATGTTATATTTTTGAAAGTCACCAAATAAAACTTTACTCCAAGTTTCACAAAAGCTATTTTAAATGATGGCAGGTAAAGTCTGAGATCTAACAGGTCATGTGATTTAGTAACTTTTCCCTAATTTCATGGGTTTAAACCGAGCAAAATCTGTACAGCGACCCACCTGTACCACTCCAGCCCCCTGTCATAAAACCTGTCGAAGAAGTGCGGCTCCGCTCCAAACGCCCTCACATCTGGATGGATGCGCAGAAACTCCAGCAGCGCGCGCGTTCCTCCTTTCTTCACCCCGATTATAATCGCATTCGGAAGCCTTTTGGTCCCGTAGGTGTTGGAAATCGGGATGTCGTGCATCTGCTGCCCGCGGAGCTGCTCCTCCACGTCCTCCTGCGGCGCATCAGGCGAGGCTGTCCGGTTTTGGAGCTGCGCGCCGGCGTGGAGAGCGCTCTGCGTCTGTCTGCGGTCCTCCAGGCCGTCATAGTTCCTGTTCGCAGCGTCCTGGCTGTGTAAGGTCCTCGGAGCCGAATTACAAACTCCAGTGAGACAGTAGAAGAAGTAAGTGACTATTAGGACCATGGTGAGGAACACGGAGACTTTGGAGAGCAGCTTTCCAAAGTTGAACCTGACTCGGCCGCCGCCACATCCCATGAGTTGATCTCCTGCTGGACGCCAAATGACCGAAACCTTGACAACATGCTTCTTCCTCCCTACATGGGTCGGAGTAAGATCTGTGTGAGATTAATACCTGTTGCGCAAAAAATGAATTAAAAAAGCCGAACTTCCCTCAGTGGTCCATTTGGCAGAGATGTCCGCGACGTTTGTGCGTAATTGTTTTTATCCTGGGACCCTCTGGGGTTCTGGTGCGCTCTGAAGGGTTCTCTCCTTCTTAGCTCACTTCATTTGCCCCTCAGTCGACACGCCTTGCAAGTCTCCACCCTTCACTCCTGATGGCAGCAACAGTTCCGTGTGAGGAAAGTTACAGTTTCCCCAAAAAAATTTTGATTCATTTTTACATATGAATCTGGTATGCATCATAAAAACCTAAAGAAACAGAAAACAAAGCATCCAGACTTTATTACTCACGTTTCCTTACAAAGGTGTTTTTTTTTTTTTTAACTTTTTCTAATGTTGTAATGCCTCAAACTCTGTGCATCTATTGAGAATCTTCAGGTAAAGAATAAAACTCTATGAACAAAAATCCTATGAAGTTTTTCAAATACTTTACGAAAACAGTCAAAAAAACCGTAGTATGGGACATAACGGCTCTTAATTTTAGATCATTTAAATCATTGTTATGCATATTTTGTCTTTTCAGGATAAAGTATATTTGCAATTTAATCTACAACACAAAGAGTTTTGTTGCATGGCTGCATGAACCCACTGTGGAATGTGTGTACGTATATACAGTATATATTAATTACAGTGGGGGGTCGGTGCTGCCCCGACCTCCAACTCCTCTAGCTCCGCCTCTGCTAAGACACCGTAGTTTGCTAAGGCGGCTAACGTAAAGCTAAGTTAGAGTTAGCGTGTGTTTGCGTGCTTAAATGCGCATCAGTTAGCTGCCCGGTATGTGAACCAAAAGACAAACGACAGGATCAACCCGAAGGAAACATTCCCACATCATGATGCCGCCAACACCATGCAAATGCTTGGCATGTTATACTGTTTCTCTCACATAGCTTGGGAAAAACTTCAAACAGTCTTGTCGTGGTTTTCTTTCAAGATCACCGTTGTCTTTCCTGTAATACATCCTAGATTTGGTGCACGCACAACTAATTGATCACAGGTAGATATTTTATCCAGTTTATTGCCTACTTCTGTGAAATATTTGACATTTTCGTTGTTTCGGAAAACGAAATTTCTGCTTAAGATTAAATGATACGTAAGATGGTTTATTTACTACATCTGTAACTTCGTACAGTAAATTATACCAAAGTAATTGTACCAAATCCTAACCACACACACACAGAATAACATGTTTTTGGCCCACTTTAATTACTTAATACTTTGAGTTGGTTTATCACATGAAATCCAGTTTTAAGTTTCTGCCTGCTATGTGAGGGAGGTTGAAAAGCTTCCAGAGGGAAGAGTACTTTAGTTATAACTTTACGATTATTTCCAACACAGGAAAATCCATCTTAAGTCTTGATCAACATGAATCTCTCTCAAAATAACAGACTCGCCTAAAAGTTTCCACCCTTTTGTGCTTTGACCTCACCTTGAGACACAAGACTAAACCAAAGCACACCGCAGACATCAGTTCTCTTGAAACATACCTTTAAAACAAAGAGGGGGGGG
>JAVLVB010000265.1:337590-383562 GCA_032876305.1 Orestias chungarensis
GTGTGTGTGTGTGTGTGTGTGTGTGTGTGTGTGTGTGTGTGTGTGTGTGTGTGTGTGTGTGTGTGTGTGTGTGTGTGTGTGTGTGTGTGTGTGTGTGTGTGTTATTGAAGCTGCCTGCATCCAGAAGCAGGCAGATGATCATGTGATAAAGCTGACAACGCAGACGCAGAACCCATTGAATTTGACTTTTTAATTTTCTCACGAGCAGGACTTGTAATCTTCAGAGAATTCTTTTTTTGGAGAAGGCATAAGTTTGCTCTGTGCGTCGTCTTGCACCAACCATGAATCCAAAGGTTATTGTTGTGATGTTCTTTTTTTATACATTTTTAAGACATTTAAGGGAAATTTAGTAATTTTACCAATTTGTTGTCCAATAGTTTAACTTCCAGCCCTTTCATGAGGAAAATTTGTCTTCTACGCTCGCCTTATATCAACAATGTGTTAATTCTCAGGCTATTCCGATATAACCACTATTCTGTACGGTCGAGATGGTTCAGTTTTGATTTTGCTAGCAAGTTTCCTGTGACTGAAAGTAGTTTTGATGTCCACACTTGAATCTAAAAGAGATATCGGTGCAAAAAAGCTGGTTACTGATTAGGAGTGAAGCTAAAACAGGCATTTCTTTGAAAGGTGTTCATCATTTTGATATGTGGGCTTTAACAAAAACTGACCACTACACATTGACATTGGAGCAAAACTTCTGCAATTGATGACTGTTTGGCATTTCTAGTTTAACGGATGTGATGGTAAACAAAATGACACAGTAACTCGAGTCAGCCACGTATGAATAAGAGTCCAATTTGGATTGTGGGAGGAAGCCGGAGGACCCAGAGAAAACTCGACAGAGAACATGCAATCTTGAAGATTTATGTTGATAAAAAAAGGATTTTTTGCTAAAGTTAAACTGCCGTTACTGCTTCAGAGCCGTGAATATAAAGACATTTCTCCAGCAAACTTTGGGTTTGTATGTTTAGACCCCAGGCTGTGATCCAGTCCAGAGTTTTTCATCTCACTGCTGCCAGACTCCCTGAATCCAGATATCAAACTGTGTTATCACAGAAACGATCCAGTTTCATTGTAACTAAACAACCAAAATCTACAAACTTCTACTTCAATTAAAAAGGAGAAAACAGTCGATATATCCATCAGTCTGTCTGACACTCCTGGTCAGGGTTAAAGAATATGTATCGGGAGATCACAAAAAATCTAAGAAAAATGTAAGTAGGAAGGGACACAAATGCAACTAAATAGAAAAAAATTATAATAATAAAAAAAGCCATGTTAATATTGATAAACAGCTAAGAGAACAACACCTCGCTCACAAATGTATAGTACTTCAACTGTAGGAGGTTTATTGGCACACATAACCAATAGGTTGGGACTTTCTTCCAAATTGGGTTTTCATTTTGCTTCGAATCTCGGTCGGGTTTTGGGTTTGATGTCAGGGTTTAGAACGGAGTCTCTTATTTTTGGTTCACAATCTATGACAGGACTCACTTATGGTTCATAATTAATAATTCTTTTCATGGTGACAGTATAAAAGATCAGCATAGAAGCTGTTTATTTCCAGGATGTTTCTATAGTCATCACTAGAGGAAAGCTAAACTCAACAGATAAGCAAGTTTAGTTTTATTCTCTATCAAGAGGAAACAGCCGCTAGGAGGGTTGGACCGACACCGCTAGCTGTCAGTCATCATCAGGACAAACAGACAGAGTGAAGTTGTATAGTTGTTCAAACGTCTCATCTTCAGACTCCAGACAGACGGATGGTTGAGATGTGTGTGTTCAGGTGTGTGCGCGTGCTGCTGTGCGTCACTGTGAGTGTGTGTCTGAACCTGCAAGAAGAACCGGTGGTGTTCAGCGGACTGGCTGGAAGTTTGTTTGGATTCTCCATCGACTTCCACTCAGTCAACAACACGTAAGTTATTCACGTCACTAGATCCGTCTAATGCAAGACAACACCAACCTTCATCCAACATCTTTAACATAAGAGTTACAATATTTGGTAAAAAAGTATCTAACCCAATTGAACTGAAGCTCTTTTGGGGTTTGCTTTGAACATATACAAACAGCAGTTTTTGCTGATTATTCTTGGTCTTGTCTGCTCCTACAGGACTTCTTATGGTTCACTTTTTGTCTTCCAAAAACGGTCCATATATGGAGTCCATGACTAAGGCTACATTCACACAGCAGATAAAGTCGACCCAAATGCGATGGTTTCATGGTAGTTTAAATGCCCTAATTCTGATCTTTTCACACCCTCAAAAATATCTGGTTACTTTTTTCTATTTGGGGCACTAAAGTGGATCAAGTGCAATAGTTTTCAAAGTTCTGCAGTCTAAACGTTCTTGTTGCATTTTATCTGATCAAGGTGAGACGTGCGACATGATCGTACACCAGAATAAGCCAGACGTGGTAAACCTGGACGTTAACCATTTCCGAAGCAAGCACTCCCGACTTTAGCTTTCTTTTTCTCTTGTGACGATACGGTCAGCTCCCATTGCTCAACAACTTTGATGTCCATCCACAGACGCCGATGTCCGTCGTTACTGACGTAAACACGGCGCTGCTGTGGGATGTCTATGTTCTTCTTCCATGCATGTTTTGTGGTCTGACCACAATTACAGTTGAGCATCTGTAATGTCAAATACATGACACCACCTGTAAATCTATCCAGTGGGTTTCCAAGCAAGTATTGGTTGCAATCTGACCCCCAACGCCTCTTAACTGCAGTAATGAAACCCTGCTAACATCCAACAACATTACAGGGGATTATTTTTGTCATTATTACATTCTATGCCATTTGCTTAACTTAATGCATAAAGCTAGTTAAGTAGGTTTGCCCCTTTTTATTTTTTGTATGGAAAGGAAAAACATTAATTTCATGGTGGTGTCCAACAAATAACCTGACATAAAACTTCAAAAAAATTTCTTTCCTGCTGTCTTTGCCCTAATTTTGGTTTATAAGGCAAAACTTTAACACTTTGAGTTTCACTACATTTGCATTTTCAACCATCTTTTTTTTTTTTGTGGGAGGATAGCCTTACTTGAGTTACATTTCCCCGTGGGTGGAGAATTATTAGAGTCCTGATTATTTACACATAGTGCGGAGTTCTTCAACAGGGGGTCCGCGACCCCTAGGGGGTCCACGGAGGTACTGAATGGGGGTCGCGAAAGTTTTGGTTGATTACACTTTTTTTTATATCCCCCCCTGCAATTTTTTCCACTAATTGAAATGTCTTTAAATAAACATTAACATAAATTCAACACAATGTAGTAAACAAATAAATGGAGGCAGAAGATGTCGTTCAGTCATCAATGCACACATTCAGCAACACACAGGAGCTCTTTCAAGCTGGGCACCATTTCATTCACAACACCTGTCCCATCAACGAGGAATCAGATTCAAAAATACTTTAATAATACTAGGGAAAATTACTTTTGTTACACTCCATATGTAATAGACATTACTTACATATATTAAAAAATATATATACTTCAGAATTCTTTTTTGTCCATTAAACCTACATGAAATGGAAAATTTGCTTTGGTAGTGGCACAAAGACACACAAGACAAACCCATATCACAGTCAACACAATAAAGAATAAATAAATAGATATATATAGATGATAAGACAAAAACAGTGGAATAAAATCAAGTCCCATTACTCTATCCATGTCACTTAGTGAAATATTAAAAACCATTTAAAATTTACCATACTACTGCTAAGAAGAGCACACAGAGCTTTCTACACTGAGTTACAATGCACTGTGTTACTGTATAAAATTTAAAATTAATAGAATACTTCTGCTAAAAGACTGTTGAGGAGCACATAGAGCTTATGTACTCTCAGTTACTATAATCTTTGTTTAGGATAGCTACGGCTGATGGGACAAATGACCGCTTGTAGCCATTCTTCCTTGCCATTGGGATTTTAAGTCTCCGTCCAGATGGCAGCAACTGGAAAGCACTGTTAAGAGGGTGAGTAGGGTCCAGATAGACTTGATGTGCCTTCTTTGTTAGGGCCTGCGTGTGCAAATGTGAGCCTGATTGATGATCTGTGCCAGTTTGTTCTTTTGTTTGACAGAGAGGTATCCATGCCATGACACGATGGTAAATGTCAGCACACTCTCGGTCAGGGACTTGAAGACCATGGACATAGTGAGGTGACTGGTGTTGAGGCCCCTGAGTTTCCTCAGGAGAGCCAGCCGTGGTCTTTTTGGAATATGTAATCCACATGATCTTGAAATTGTAGCTGACTGTCTATAACTGTCCCGAGGTATTTAAAGTAAGTCACCTGCTCCACATGCTGACCCTTCATGCTGATTGGCCTGAAGGTGTGCTCAGAGTCTTTATTGCCTCCCTTCTTGCTGCTTCCCAGCCACATCTCCTTGGTTTTGGAGACATTGAGATCCAGGAAGCTGCTTTCAAACCATGCAGATAAGGTATTAATGTACTGCTGGTAGGGGGAGCTGTCTGTCTCCCATAGGCAAGCAATTAGGGCCATATCATTTGCATATGTGGTGAGGGAAAGGTCATCAGTGTTGCACTGTAGCTCGTTGGTGTATATGGAGAAGAGCAGGGGTGATATCACACATCCTTGAGGAAGACCGGTGTTGAGAACCAGAGAGTCAGAGAGGCAGTTCTTGATTCACACACACTGGGGTCGGCCCCTCAAGAAGTACCTGATGAGGAGGACCAGGCCAGAACTGACTTTCAGGTCACAAAGGCGCTGTAGTAGGAGGTGTGGTTGCACCGTGTTAAAGCCAGAAAAGAAATCCATGAAATGAGTCTTTGGTTTATCCAAGTGACAATGCAAGTTATTTAGGAGAGTGAGTGTGGCGTCCTCCTCCCCCCTTTTGGTACTATAGGCAAATTGCATGGGGTCTAATTGACCTGTTACCCGGTGGGTCAGGTTATTGCGAATTAGACACTCCATCCATTTGCTAAGGATGGGTGTAAGGGCAATGGGTCTGAAATCATTGTTGGTTTTGGGGTGGGGAGTTTTTGGCACAGGGATGATGGTTGCTGTCTTGCTTTAAGATAGAAGTTGCTGTTAAGGAGCAGCTGAAATATTTTTGTGATGGTTGAACCTAGTTGGGTTGCACATTCCTTTAGCACCCTCCCCTTGAGTCCGTCTGGACCAGGGGCTTTGTGAGGGTTTAGCTTCTGGAATATGGAGGTCACTGTGTGCTACTGAATAATCATAGGGTTAGGTGTCAGACCAATACACACATCATCACACTCCTTTTGAAAATCATGAATATCAAACTTGGAATAGAACATATTTAGATTGTTGGCTAGCTGGAGAGGGTCCTCGTCGCACTGCGACATTTGTCTTTGCTCCCGGCCCATCATTTTATTCAGCCCTCTCCATGCATCTCTGGCATTACCAGTCCTTAATTGTTCTTCAACCTTATCTTTATAATTCAGTTGGGCATTTTTAATTAGCCGTCTGACTTCCTTAGTCAGTTCCTTTTTTATTACGAGGTTGCCCTCCGTGAAGGTTTTTTTCTTCAGATTCAGTTGATGTTTCAGTTCTTTGCTGAGCCAGGGTTTATTATTGAGGTAGATTTTAATTTATTTTTTTCCAATTACTGAGTCCACGCAGAAATAATATTACTGGTTATAGTGTCAATTAATAGTTCATTATTGCCCTCACAGTCAGTAAAAAACAATTCCCAATCTGTTACCTCAAAACAGCCTCTCAGCATTTCCACTGAGCTGTCTGTCCAAACCTGGCAATGAATTACAGTGAGTTTAGTCCTTTTCAGCCATTGGGGGTACTTTGGGAGAAGGTGAATGACGTTATGATCTGACAGCCCCAGAGGGGGGTGGGCCCGGGAAGCATAGCTCCATCAATTGTGGATTATCCCAAGAGGGCTGAAGAGTAATTTTGGTAGTTCATTGAAGGAATATCGGAGATTCAGTAGATCCTTCCGAGTGTAGCGAAGGTTGGGTACCTGACAGAGCAGTGGAGTTCCTCTTCCGTGTGCGCTTACAGTGTCCCAGATTACTGTTAAGATCCAAGTCAGTATCACTATCCTGGTCAGCATACTATAAAACATGTTTTTTCACCGTATTATCACTTGGCTTCACTTACAAACTTACTACTTACTACAAACAAGGACTGCAAACAAGGACTAACTCGCCACACGCCACTACCGAGGGTCAGCACGTATGCATGCGCCCCAGCTTTATATATATATATATATATATATATATATATATATATATATATATATATATAATTAGGGGGTCCCCGCTCCATCTCGCAATCAGTTTGGGGGTCCTTGTCCTGGAAAACATTGACGACCCCTGACATAGTGAATACTGAAATTGCTTTGATTAATTTGTAGATTTAAATCATTTTTAATTTTTTAACTGTAAATCCATGCAGGTCTTTGTACGGTCTTTAGTAACCCAAAATGCTTTCATCTGGTGATGCTTAACCTAAACATGAGCAGATATTACCCTACACCTTGAACCGAATTTCATGTTTACTATTTGCTTAGTATAACTACGACAGAAGAAAACTGAGATGAATTTTAATATTTTGTTCTTTAGATTCTTTGTTGTGATTGGAGCTCCAAAGGCCAACACCAGCCAGCCAGGGGTAACAGAGGGAGGGTGCGTGTTCCTGTGTACCTGGTCACCTGTAGGAGCCTGTGATGTCATCGACTTTGACCTGAAGGGTGAGATTTGTAGGATCTGGATGCTCAGAGGGTCTGAATAACATTCTACCCGCCAGTAGATTTCATTACTTTTAAACCCAATGTCATGGGCTTACCTGGCCTCTCACACCTGTCTCATTGTTATGCCTGCCTCACTTCTTATGTCTCACACCTGTCTCACCTTAAAAATGTTTCACTCTCCCATTTGTTTTACACTTCCATCTGTCTCACTCACAGACCTGTCTTACTCTCCCAACTGTGCCACTTGTCCATTTGCTCCACTGCCACACCTGTCTCACATCTCTCTTACTCTCACACCTGTCTCATTGTCATGCATGTTTCACTTTTTATGACTCCCTTCCACACGTATCTCCTCTTCACAAGTGTTTCACACTCAGGTACACCTATATTACTTTCACACGTGCTTCAATTTCAATATTTTACTTACTCCAGACTTATCTTATTGTCACACCTAACTGACCTGTCTCACACATTTAACTCACTGCCAATACTGATTCACTTTCACATGTTTCACTTTCCCATTTTTATCATGCTTCCTTCTGTCTCACTCATGGATTTCTTCTCAGTCTCACACCCGTCTCCCTGTCCCATCTGTAGGACCTTCACACCTGCTTATTACTCTCATACCTTTCTCACAGTTATTATTGTTAGATCTGCCTAACTGCCAGACCTGCCCTATTTTATTTCACTATCACACTTCTCACTCTTTAATCTGTGTTACTCATACACATTTCTCCTTATCACACCTTTTTTTACTTTTATAGCTTATTGTGACACATGCCGAACTGTCACAACCACCTCAGCGCCAAAACGTCTCGCTCTTTCTTTTATTAAACTCATGCACACCATCTCACTCTTATCTTTTCCAGTTTCACACCTGTATACCCATCATCGCAGTTGGACTCACTTCACTCCCACACCTGTCTCACTCTCCTATTGTCTTTGACAGGTGATGAGGAGCACAGTCAGTCAGATCTGAGGTTTCAAATCTTTAAGAGTCGGCAATGGTTTGGAGCTTCTGTTCGCTCTGTCGGCAACACACACCTGCTGGTTAGAGCTGATTAGATCCTGACTTACACAATTGTCTCTTTAAAACTCAGGTTTGTAATGCTGGTGAAAGATATAAAAACCCTCATGGTGTGTTCCTCCACCTCCAGGCTTGTGCACCTCTCTTTCATTGGAATGTTAACCAGAGAGGGGCGGAGTCAGGGAAAACACCTGTAGGAAATTGTCTCCTGTTGGATCACATGACCCGAAGCTCCACTCCCTTCTCCCCCTGCAGAGGAACCTTGATGGACGACGTCTACAAATTAATGAACAACAGTAAGACAAATGAAAATATGGAAGGATATCCATAAGCTTTCTCAGATGCATTATCCTGTCTTTTGGTTTCTAGGAAATGATCAGCGCTACTGTGAGGTTGGGTTCAGTGCTGATGTCACCAAGGTGAGGTGGGGTGGGTGGAGTCATTACTCTTGGTGTGATGTTGGCACAGTTCTTTCCTGTTCAAGTATTCCTATTCTGTCCTTTATTCCTACTACCAGGTGGGTGGACTATTGAAACAATATTTTATTGTTTAATGTATTAAGGTAGCCCTTATCTATGACATGACAAAAGTGATCCTATTTCAATGTAACTGAAGCTAAAAGTGCAACACCTAAATTTTAATTCATTGTTAAAGTTGAACAGTGAAGGTAAAAAATAACACATTGATCTCCTTTTAATGCCACCAAGTTTGACAAAGGCTTAAAAACAGGCAAATCATTTGACTCAGCTGTGTTGAAACAGAGATGCATCAAAGGCTATGTTCACACAGCAAGCAAATGCCACCCAAATTACATCTTTTTGTCCATATCAGACTTCATGTCAGAATCTTAAACTGCTGTCGGGGTTACCCAATTCCATTGTTTTCACCAAAACAAATCAAAATTGTACCTCTTCCAATTCTGGTAGATCTGGAGGACTCAGGTCGCAGACCCCTGCTGTAGATTATTAGGTCAATGATCAGATGTCAGATCTGCAAAAAATGTTGAAGTCTTCCTCCTTGATGCTGACTTAGGCCTCTGTATTTTAGGATGGCCGGTTGGTGCTCGGAGCTCCAGGAAGCTTCTACTTCCAGGGTGAGAAACCCCCTGTTGGTTGTTTATTATAACTGCATCTATTCACAGAGATTTTGAATACATGGTTTCTAATGGACTGAATGATGTGACTGAGAGAAAGTTAAATCTTTTTAGCTAATCTACCAGTCTAGCCTTAAAAGGACCAGAGTGAACAAGTTAGTAACACCTATTTTAATCTCATGGGTGTTTTTGAACAGGAAGAAGAAAATCAGGATGAAGAAAACCAGAATTGATTTGCTTCCACAAGGTTGAAAAATATGTAAATCACTCTTGCTGATTGCAGGTCAGGTGATCACAGTGGGCGTCAGTGACATCATCAACAGTGGACGGAGCAATGAACCCATTCAGTATGTGACAGGAATTCATCAGTCAGATGAGCAGGAGGGTTATGACCTATATCGTGGTGGGTTAAACGGTACACATTCTGCTAAACACCCCTGATCAGCTTTTATTTTGAAGGGCTAATTTACCAAGGCTCTATTTTTTAACAACTTAAATGACAACAGTGTACAGAAACTGGTGCCAAATATTCCAGACAAGCACTAAAAAAAGCACAAACAAATTTTAATGTATCAAAAATTTAGAAAGTAAAAACTTATTTTATCACCAGATTTCCTTCCACAATTTCAGCTAATTCCACAGCTAAGTCTCAATACAGATGAAAAGTAAAGTGATTTCTAAATGTGTCCATCTGTCAGGTTACTCTGTGGCCAGCGGTCAGTTGACTGGAGACTCTACACCAGGTTAATCAAACGTTATCTAAACTAATCTGCTCTAATCCAATCTAATCTAATCTACTGGAACCTTTGTGTGCATCAGATTATGTGGTCGGGGTTCCAAATGACAGGAACACGGCGGGAACGGTAGGTTTGTCTTTCGCTGTAAAATCTGTGCTTCTGATGCCCAGATAAGGCTCGGATGAGTCAAGATACAAATAATTAAATGGCAAATGTATTTACTCGATAGCTTCCAATTGTTTATCTGGAACAAGACAGTGACAAAATGTTTTAATTGGATCTCATTTTTTAATTGTTCCAACTAACATTGGTCTGTTCCACCAGGTGAGGATCTACGATGGCAGGATGAGTGGCTCACTTAGAGTCCGCCACACCTTCCTGGGAGCTCAGGTTTAAATTCAAAACTCTTCTTCTCTGTTTAGATAATAATAATATAATAATAAACTGTCGACCAGAGATGCCTCTGTCGCCCCCTGCAGGTGGCATCCTACTTTGGCCACAGTGTGGCTGTGGCAGACATCAACAGTGATGGGTGAGTGTGAACACATCAGTTTTAAGCAGTTAGGGCAGATTTAGGCAAGATGGCAAGTACATATATGTAACCCATTCCTCTGTGTCGTCATGTCTACATTTTGTGGTTGTTAACTGTTTACACAAAAGTCTGATATCATTCAGATTTTATAATTAGTCATGCAGAAAATAACTAACTAATAAAAAAAAGGGATTGGGCATCAAGATCTGCTAGTTGAAAGCTTAGTGTTTACCCTGGTAATACGGATGCTATGAAACTATTGCCCCTTTGCGTCTCTGCTTCTTGGTGTGCCCCTGTGGTCGGTACAGGCTGGATGACGTGCTGGTTGGAGCTCCTCTCTTCATGGACAGAGTGATGGAGCAGTTGCAGGAGAGAGGACAGGTCTGAACACTGAGTCCACTTTTTTCTTACATCTTTTTTGAACCTGTTCCTTAGCTTGTTGTAGTTGGTGCTGTTTGATTTAAAACAACTTTTAGCTTTCACAATGTTGCTTCAAGGACCATATTCTTCTTCAGCCTCATTTTTATTTACTGGGTTGAACAAAAACTCTTATGTCTTTCAATCATCCACTCATTCAATAGGAATTGCTGGGGACATCGTAACACAAACCTAGAGAGTCTCTAGATCATTCTGGACCTTCCTTGGCATCCCCAGGTCTAAAGTTATTTATCATACATATTGTCTCTTGAGAGAGTTATTGGTCTACCCCACACATCCCTTCAAGTGTAATGTGCCTAGAAAAACTCAACAAAGACATGTTTGGCATGATGGACCTTATAAACAAACCCGTTTGATTTCATAATATGGTAAACTTTTGGTTTCATTTTGTGATCCAGTATCTCTTTCCTGATTTATTATCCAAATCTCATTAACTTTGAGGTGACTTAGGATGTGATAGAACCAATAAATCAATAGCTTTTAGCTTAGCACCTTTCTTCACCTCTACTACAGACAAAGACAGTGTCTGTAACACAGCAGATGAAGAGTAGATCAGTCTTTTCATCTCACACTCCATTGTAAAATAACTCATTTACAAAACATAGACACCTGAGCTTCCCTTGGCCAAGAGGAACCCATCCCAGTTCTGTCTTTTGAGGAATTGATTCTAATTCTAGCCACCTGACTCCCAGCTGTAGTTGTAGGTATTGCACAGAAGAAACCTGATGCACACTAGAAAAACACACACTTCTTGAGATCCACAAAATAAATCCGGGTTCACAAGTAAACTTCAATGAGGGGCCTCATCAATTCTGCAAGGATAAAGATGTAGTTTTCTTTTGCATCACCAGTACAAAAGCCAGACTACTTCTTTTACATCCAACATTCAACATACTGCCTGTCAACCATGACAACTCAACAACACCAGACATTGAAGTATCACTGGAACCGAGCAACTCTTTCTCATATTCCTAGATATTTTGAATATACCAACGGGTATATTCAAAATACTGAATCCTTTCTGTTTTATAAGTTCAAGCCACACTGAAGTAAACCTCAAAGTCACTGAGTAGACTCCAAAACTGAGGGGCTTGTGAGTATCCTCACAACCGCCCGACACATCAGCGAAGTTCAGAGTAGGAGAGGATCCACTCCAAGGCTAGGGGTTGTGAGAAGAAAGAGCGGGTTTGCATGACATGACGAGTTCCTTCAGCATGATAAGGTTGTAGGTCCACTGAGACATGTAGTAACAGACACCAAAGCTAGAGAAAACCTGCTTCTTTATTTGCTTGCTTCAGAATCAGTCCTCACTTGGAACTTTTCTGTGTTCAGGTGCTTTTATACCTCCAGAAGAAACCAGCCACCTTCTCCCCACAGCCCGACCAATCACTCATTGGTCAGTCTTTGTATGGCAGATTTGGCTCCGCCCTGTCCGTACTGGGTGACCTGGACATGGATGGTTACCAAGGTAACCAAATATCCAACATCACTGTGTCAGAAACCATCTAGCTTCGGGTTGTTAATCTGAGATGTTCTCTCTGTTTGCAGATGTTGCTGTCGGGGCTCCGTGGTCAGGTGAAAGTGGGCGTGGCCAGGTGTTTATATTCCTGGGTAACAGTGACGGCCTGTCAGCCACGCCCTCACAGGTGATCGTCAGCCCAGTGCATAGCGGCAAGCCAGCATTTGGGTTTTCTCTCAGATCGGGTGTGGACCTCGATGGGAATGGATACCCAGGTACGTTACGGGGCTATAAGTTATTGATAAATATTTAATCATTAATAATCAGTTGCTGCCTGTGTGTTTCTAGATCTGCTGGTTGGAGCATGGGGTGCAGATCGAGCATTTCTTTACAGGTAAAGGTGCAAATTAATCTGAATTGAGATTTATTTGCAGGATATTGTTTGCTAGTGTAGAAATTCAGAAAAACCGTTGAACCCTAACCCTAACTCTTTGAAAATAGACCATTACCAGTATGTTATGCATTGAAACCTGTGCAACAAAACGTTGTTCGAATTTCTAGTTTAACGGATGTGATGGTAAACAAAATGACATAGAAACTCAAGTCAGCCACGTATGAACAAGAATCCAGTTTGGATTGTAGGAGGAAGCCGGAGTACCCAAAGAAAACTAGACGGAGAAAATGCAATCTGGAAGATACTTGTTGATAACACTTATTGTTAGCTAATGTAAAACTGTCTTCAGTCTTGCTGCTTCAGAGCCGTAAATATAAAGACATTTCTCCAGTAAACTTTGGGTTTGTGTATTTAGATCCCAAGCTGTGATCCGGTCCAGAGTTTCCATCTCACTGCTGCCAGACTTCCTGAATCCAGATATCAAACTGTGTCATTATGGAAACGATCCAGTTTCATGGTAACTAAACAACTATTAACACATTCTCCATAATCTAAACCAAAAACTACAAACTTCTACTTCCATTAAAAGGAGAAAACAGTCGATATATCCATCCGTCTGTCTAATGCTCCTGGTCGGGTTATGGGAAACAATCCTGATCACTTTAACAAAAACCATGTCAGTTTAATTCAAGATAAACCACAATTTTACATTAATCCATTACTGCTCAGAGTTTTAATGTTATCACAAAGCACAACTGAAGTGGAAACAACCTGTTGGCTCAAAATAATAATTACTTTTGTATTGAAATGGCATTTGTATAGTATTGGATTTTTTGCTATTTTATGTAGTTCATGTAAAAAGGATCATCATGTTCTATTAATCACAGAAGAAATAACTGCCACTAACAGATATTGGCCACCAGAATATTCCTATATGGAGATAGCAGATGACCAATTCAGTGAAGACATTAATTTTCTGCATTTCTCTCCTTTGCATCACCTCAGTTTTGATGTCCGAACATGCGTCTTTGTTTCTGGTCACAGAATCCCTCAGCAGACAGGTAAAGGTGGCCTCAGGGATACTTGAGGGTTAGGAGCAGTTATAGTGTCAGCGATCTCATTCCTTCTGTCTGTCTGGTGACTGGATGCGGCAGCTTTAAGGGTGGAGCTACAGCTGGACATGATGAAGCAGCCGATGGCACGCAGAACGTTGCTGCTGACGACCAATCAGCCACAGACGTCGATGGAGCTGGTCGTGGACAGGCAGTTGGGCTGGGCCTGTACCAATCACACAGCATACCTGAGGGTTGGTGATCACACTTGTTACATGGAGGTTGTCAGTCAGCTCGTACACTGATGTTCTTATAGAAGCATTTGCACGTCTTTATGCTGTTCTGTTTGTGTGCTTAGTCTGAAGAAGAGGTTCGCGATAAACTGAGTCCAATCTACATCACCGCTGAGATCGACCTCCTCAACTCTACCCAGCATGCCCTGCTGCATGGTCAGACATACTCAACAGTCCAGGTGAGGCAGCCCACCTTGAACCCAGGGTCAAACATTCAGCGCACGTGAAAATACCCGCAGCGACTCTGTGTCTTATAGAGCCGGTTGATTCTGGACTGCGGTGACGATAATGTCTGCATTCCTGACCTGAAGCTGAGCGCTCAACCGTGAGTCCGCATGATGACATCTCCATCCTTCATAAAGTCGTTATTATGGGTTTAAATTGGGGGTGTTATGTTTTTGCTTCTTTAACACCTCATCACAACACAGCTTCTACATGATCAGCTGATAATTGCTATGTTAAACAAAAGTAAAAAGATAACAGCAGCAGGGGGAGAACATAACAGATGAATTGACAACAATTCATCCAAATTGGGGAGTAGTAGAAGAAGAAAGTATCAGGCTGGATTGTCCTCTAGCAGTAGAACTAGCAAGATAACTCAGGACACGCTAACCATTTCTGGACTGACTTGGTCGGGTGGTCAACTGTTGATTGAAGACTTTTACAGGGAGGCTAAAACAAAATCTGTTTAAATACTTCATTATGACAGTGAAGGTCAACAAAAAAAGCGATTTACAGTTGGAACGGCCACATAAACGGCTTAATGATCATCATATAAACGCGTACCGGGTTGATTTTGAAGTATGTTTAAGTAAAACGAGCGTCACCCGCTCAGAGGTTAAAGAACTGAGGTGCTGATGTACGGTTCTGTGTGTGATGGGATGTGTTAGAGCGTCAGACAGAGTGCTGGTGGGAGATGATCAGTCGCTGCTGCTGTCCGTGTCGGCCGTCAACGACGGCGAGGGTGCGTACGAAACCGAGCTGGTGGTCCAAACACCTGAGAATGCACACTTCCAGGGCAGTAAGGTGAGATGGTCACACACACCTTTAAAATATGAAGGCTTTAAAGAGCCAATAAGAGCAGCCCACGTTTGCTTTTACATCGCAGGGTGTGAACCGGCTGGTTTGTGGTCAGAGAAAAGAAAACCAGACGGTTGTTGTCACATGTGAACTCGGGAACCCCATGAAACAAAGACAGACAGTGAGTTATTCTCCATGTTGTGTCCGACTTCAGCTCCAACATGTGTTTCAATCATTGAATGGTCTTTCATCCAGGCCTGTGATTAAAAAGAACAATGGCAATAACTCTTCCTGCAGAGATTTTAAGAACTTTAAATTTAAATTCTAACAATTCATTTCACCAGGTTCACCTAAATAAAACTGTTAAATACAAAATAATAAAATCAGTGGTCACTAGTAAAACTGTTGAGTAAATCCTAAATAATTAATATTTGATAAGTATTTACTAGTATAGTATCTGAAAAAAAATACACTATTTATATAGATAGAAAGTTAGTTTATATCAAACAACTTTTAGTACCAAATGTTCATTTTTTTAAACTACTATAACAATAGATCAATATACAAAACCTAAAGAGTACACTATAGTGACATTTTTCCAAGTTCTTGAGTTAATGTACTAATTTAATTCAATCCATATAGTTACTAATTGTTATTAATATAATTCAGATAATAGGTCAACCAAAACTTATTCCAGATTTTAAAAGTATGAATTAATTCCCCTCAATCAGTTGGCAGAATCAACCTTGTCAACTTTTTAGCAGATATTTGGTTTATCTAAATTACATTTCTTCATATTTTTAGAAAATATATAAACCATTTTTTTGAATCTAACCTTGATTTGGTTTTACCTGAATTTGTTTTAACCAGTGATTTGTTATGATTTTTTTTTCAATGTCCTGAATTTAATCAAAATGTGATAAAAAGTTGAAATTCCTGAATTAAACCACAAACCTGATGAATAAAGCATCATGTCGGTGACGTTAGGCTTCTGCGTCCGCAGATCCAGACCAGTCTGCTGTTCAGCGTTGGCCATCTGGAGGAGGTGGAGAGTCACATCACCTTCACCCTCCAAATCCGGAGGTACAAACTTTACAGCTGTACATCCACACAGCAGCTGCTGATGCTCCATTCTGATTGTTAATTCAAGCACATCTTTTGTTTGTAGCTGTTCAAACTTATGATTAATTGCGACTATAATCATACTTCTGTGTAAACTATTTGCGACCCCAACAGCGACCCAGATGGGCAGCCATGCGTCGCCCACCGTCGGTCTAAACATCATAATTAATAGACAGAAAACACGGGTTTGAATTTTCTGTACTGGGCAAAACTGGACCTGGAGGACTGGGATACCTTAGTTTAATTTGAAACTCAAGTATGTGACCAAATATCAAATGTAAGGCATCAAGTTCATCACGGCTTTATTTCTGGCCAACTTTCAGGTAATATCTGCAGGTTTCTCACAGCTCAGATTACAACCAGGGCTGTGATCACACAGCACCTCTTGATGCCCAGTTATGACTTTGTTTTTGGATGTGAATGATGTACAACCCAAAGCGACCCCCAGGCGCAGAAGAAGAGCGTAGATGTCCGCCAACGGCGGCCATGTTTACGTCAGTTACGACGGACGGACCGTATCGTCAAAAGATCAGAACAAGATGAAGGAAGCTGAGAAAAACGAAAGCTAAACTCGGCACTGCTCAATGAATGATCAAAAGCGACATATGTATTCAGACTGCAGACTTGTTTGTGGTTGAAAAATATTTAAATATATCCATGGCTTTGAAAAAGTTTGATATGGTTCACAACTGGCTGCTGTCTGAACATTGCCTTACCCACTGTTCACCTTTCTGTACTAGCAAGAACTCTGTGAACTCCAGCAGCAACCAGGTGACCGTGAAGGTTCAGGTGAAGGCCGAGGCCACGCTGGAGATCAGAGGGTATGGACCAACATTGTTCTGGGTTTGAGGCCGTATTTACAGATCGAATCTTAACACCTCTGTGTCACTGCAGAGGCTCCGTCCCTCCAGAATTCCTCTTGACCCAACCAGACTGGCAGCCTGTGGTGAACGCCGGGAGTCTGGAGGAAGCCGGCCCACTGGTGGAGCATGTGTATGAGGTGAGGTTGGCCAAAACAGCTGATAATCAGGCCTTTTAAAGGTGAAAGAGGGTTTGGGTTTGGACTCATACAGCACGTTGTGTGCATGAGTTGGACTGTATAGGTTTAAACATCAGAGAGGTAAAAGTGCGCCACACCATTTAGAGCCTTGTAGGTGAGCAGTGAGACCTTACAGTCCGCTCAAACTTGATATAAGCAATGGAGTAATTCCCAGTCTTGGTTAAAAAGCAGCTGAATTTTGAACCATCTGCTCAACTCTAAAGCCTCTCCTCTGTAACGCAGACAGACGAGCTCTGCAGTTTATGGCTGGCTGTGGCACAGGGGGTAGTCATCTTGAAATCAGGCAAGTTGCAGATTCAATTCCAGCTGGCCCCCACTTTGAAATTTTAAAAAAAAAATATAAAACATTTCTAAACATTCTTTAGGTGATTAAATTCAAGTTTACTGACAGAAAAATGCATAAATAGCTGCCAATAAACGTACTAAAAGACCAAGAGATAGAGTGAAAATTACAGTGGGCCAAGCACAGACCCTAGGGGGACCCCATGTTTCACGGCACAGGTCTAGAGATCTCATTTTTAAAACTAAGATTCTGAGATCACCAAGACTTTCAGCCGCGAGACTCGCTGTCAGCTTAGTCACCTATCACATTTACATCGGGTCGACATTTCTGTCATATCTTGTTGAAAATCAACAGTTGCATGTTCCATTGACTGATTGTTGGAGGTGCTGGAAGCGGATGGGGCTCCACACAAGGAGGAGCTGATGGTCCCTAAAGCCGATCCGTCCCGGAAGCACGATTTGTACTGTTAGCTTATCTGAGCTAACGACACAATCCCTGATCATTGTTAAAACATAGAGCTACAAAGTTTAGCATATTCAAATATTTATCAATTAATGTAAAATGAATTATTTTTTTAGACAATGTTATAATAATTGTAACATTTTGTTCAAACGTTCTAATTTTGTAGAAAATTTACTGGATTGTAACGTGTTTATGCTGTTGGTGCGCCCTCTGGTGGACAGAATACAGACAAAAGAACAGTACTTTGACAATACACATCCTTTATAACATGCATATTATGTAATATTGTATTTTAAAGCATCCCATGTGTTCATGGGAAACATAAGTTTACTTCTGAGTGCCACACAGAGGCAAATAGATTTTAATTATAGTTGCATTTATTAGAAACAGAAGTTAGCGGTCTAAGAAAATACTTCAAAACCTTTTTGTTCTTCTATTAAAAACTTTTATAAATATAAAAATTTAATTAAAATACTGTGCTGGAAGTATTTATTTGATCTTACGGCTCGAATCGTCATTCCAAGACAGATCGATCAGTGAGAGATCCGACTCAAACAGACCTTAGGTCTATCTTAATTGGACGGTTGGAGACGCAGTTGCATTGATTGGATTCCAGCTCGGACCTTTTTATTTGGTCATAAGGGCTGAAGTAGCTCTGCTGGTGTAGACTGAAGGTTCAGTTCCCTTTCCTCCTTGGTGAAGTTCAACATGCTGTCAGTTAAAGCAACTATTGCTGGTTACTGGTAATTCTGACGATGCTGGTTCATAGATCAGGAACCAGGGTCCATCTTCTGTCAACGCCCTACTGACCGTGGACTTCCCTTCAACCTGGCAACATCATTTCCTGCTCTATGTCAACTCCACTGTTTCGGAGGAGTCGCTGAGCTGTCACACCCAGAACACCTCACAGGTGGGAAAACTCCACTCAACCTTAGTATGTAACTCAGACCTCACCTGTCTGTTTCTCACCAGTTTAAATCTTATGCGTCTTTAGGTTTTATTGTCAGTACCTTGTACCGGTACCTCTGTATAATCTGCCTCTGTCGACTCACCTGCCTCCATCTTACCTGTGTGTCTCTCTCTGACTTGGCTCCAGTTCCTAGGTAAATCTAGCGTTGCTGCAGGTTCTCAGTCTATCCTGCAGGAGGAGACAAACCCCCGCAGACAAACGGTCCATGTGGTAAAAGCGCTGTTCTTTCTATAATCTGTGGTGACTGCTTGCTCTGGTTATTCAGGAATCACAAATGTTACAGGAGTGTCTCTGATCGTAGCCCGGGTGCATATCATGTCATATTATTGGTTTGTGTTGCAGAACTGCAGCAGCGTAGAGACGGGGTGCGTCAGGTTTGAGTGTTACGTCTCAGATTTGGGGCGGGGCTTAAGCGCTGTAATGAAAATCTCAGCTCGGCTTTCATTGCACGTGCTCGCGCAGGTACGTCTGTGCGCACACGCACACACCCAGGTGGGGGCACTGTTGTAATTGTGTTTCTTTTCCTGCTTCAGACTCCCTGCCTAAACTATGACGTTGTGTCTTCTGCCTCCTATGACGTCATCAGCACAACATCGAAGGTCCAACCACTGCTCCTCACCAGCGGACACACACAGGTAACCGAACATCAGCTTTATCTGCATCGAAGGAACAACCGCTGCTTTGGGTTGAGTTAAAGACTGAAGCCACATTCACACAGCAGGTCTTCGATCTTGATTTAAATTTTTCTATGGACGTACATTAAAGTCGTTGAGCAATTGGAGCCGACAGTATCGTCAAAAGATCAGAACAAGATGAATGAAGCTGACAAAAAAAGAATACTAAAGTCGGCACTGCTTTCTTCGGACATTGTTTACGTCCAGATTTACCACGTCTACCTTCGTCTGCTAAACAATTATGACGCCCGTCTCACGTTTATGAGGGAAAAGTTTGATCAAATGCGAAAGGACCAATCAGATTTCAGTTATGTATCTAATTTAGTCTGTGTGTAGGCTCAGCTCAGGGTGGTGTGGCGTCATCCTGATGGAGAGAAACTTGTTCCTATTGGCTACATCCTCCTGTCAGTCCTCTCTGGACTCCTCCTTCTGTGTCTGCTCTGCTTCATCTTCTGGAAGGTATTAATTGTTTTATCAAAGAATCAATAAATGAATCCGTTTTTCTCTCACAGGTTTCTTTCTTTGTCTTCATTGATCTGTTTCTGGTTGAATCAATGATGTTTTAGTTTCTTCTCCTTAAAACTCATCATCATTGGCTTTTGTTGCTTTAAACTTTGATGTCCTGTTCAATCAGAAGGTCAGATTTTCTGTTTTGGTGAGTTTAGTGCAGAGTTTAGCAGAATTAAAGCTTCTCAGATGTTTTAGTTTTTGGTGGTTTCCAGAAAACGTACAGATTGGAAAACCTCAGCCTCCATCTCTCATTCTTTCCCTGTAGCTGGGCTTCTTTAAGCGCACCAGACCTCTCACCGTCGATGATGATGATGCCACTGGAGAGCAGCAATTGGCTGAGGAGAGTCTCGTGAATAAGTAACGCTTCTTCACCTGAGGCGAAAGCAGCTGTTCATATCTTCCCCTGTTGCTTTGAACAAAAAAGCTCTGCCATAAATTAGAGATCTAAATATTCTGATTGGTTTATTTGTAATTAATATATGAATTTATTTAGATGCATCCTGTTTTTAATCAATTTTTTACCCTCTTACCAACATTGTAACTACTTTTATTCATCAGTTGAAAAGCCACTCAGAAAATTGCACTCACTCTTCTCTTTTAAAGTTAATCACTTATATTAATGCTGTAATTTCTTAAATTCTCCTGCTGTGTCACTTATAAATTAATAAAACTCGTAAGAAGTAAATTAACTGGGTGTGATTGTCAGTTTTTAATAAACATGTAATCCCTGGTTCTGACCGGTAGATGAAAAAACATGTGTAAACTTTCTCTAAAGATCAACACTAGTTCATTCAGGGGTGTAGAATATCCCAAAAACTTTCCTTAGGTAACAGAAGCTCTGCTTCAACATATTCTTTCTCAGGTTAAAGTAAAAACTGATTTGTATTGATTACATATGAAAATTATTTAAGTTTTGTGCCAGTATTGGTATTTTTAAGACTAAAATTGAATTTTTTGTCAGTGAGTTCCTTTTCAGCACTTCTCCAGTTGTCCACAGGGGGTCACCCGTGCTCGTCCTCTGTTGGAGCGTTTGCCACCCCAGGTGCATCCTGTTGGCGTTGATGAGCTGGGCCAGTATAAGAGGAGTGGTGAACCAGCTACTCGACGCCTGAGTGTTTGGTACTCCTGGTAAACCTTGTCTCAGCGCCTTCGCTAGTTTCGTGTATTTTTGTAGTTCTCTTGTGCTCTAGTTTTGTCTCCAGTTGTTCTCCAGCTTTTTATGATTTTATATTGCTACTTTGTTGCTCTCTTTCCCACGCTCCTAACATCTATTGTGCTCACCTCAGGTTCCCATCATCTCCAGTTCTTCTTCCTCACAAGATCCCTCTCTGGTCCACTGCATCCATCTGGTCTCCCCCCTCCTTTTGGCTCGACTCGATCTGCCCGCTCCAGCATCACTCCATCTGGTGTGCACACTCCCCTGGACAACTTCTCCACTCACCACCGCAGAATTGGAACTCACCTCTCAGCTTCCCCCCTGGCGTAAACATCCATCAACCACCAAGTAAGATCTGCCCAATATTATCCTTCTCTCAACATTACAACTACTCACCTGTCCTCCACCTCAGTGGTCTCCGGTCTCCCACGTCACCGTGCGATCCGAGCTTCCTGCCGTTTCCCTCTGTCCTTGCTGTCCTGCCGATCATCACTGCCCCCCACTGTCTCCCGTTGCAGGATCTCACTTCATTCCCCTAAAATAATATTCACTATAACTATTCTTCTGAGTTCTGTTTATGTGGCTCAGAAGCCTAAACAACATGACAATTTTATTTTTCATTTGCTTCTTTCTTTTCTTATTTCTCCTTTTTATTTTATTTATTTTATTTATTTTTTTTCTTCCCCCTAAAAAATAAATAAATTGCCTGGTAACAAATACCAAATTCCAGATAGAAAATAAAATTAAAACGACAAAGATTGTGAACAAGAGGTTTCACTTTGGTGCATTTAGTGTCAAAACATGTTTGTTTTATCATTTAGTGAAGATACCAACAGTAAGTAAAATATTACTCAAATAAGAGTATAAATAGTTAACTTGTAACTAAGTAAGCTAGTTATTATATGACAGTTTTCTAGAGGCTTGCACTAAATAAATCAGAGTGGGGATCTGCAATGACTTTGCTCTGCTGCATTTCTGGCATAACTTTAAAAAAATGTATTTTGCTTAATAGTTGGCCCCGGAGGGAGTCCTAAAACCAGCAGCGTGTTTTGTAAGAAGATCCTCCAATCCTGTTTTCCATAATACAGGATTCAACTCTTAGTGACTGTGGAGAAGTGGCTTCTCACTGGTTACAGGTCCTTCTTGCCTCATTATTCAGCTGATCTGAGAACAGCAAACATCCATGAAACCTTAAAACTGTTTAAGAAAAGCAAAAATTCGATTTTGTCAGTATTTGCCTAAACTCTAGAGTCAGTTCCAGGGAAGTGTGATTTTAAAAAATCAAAACAGTCAGATTTTGAGAAGTTTAACATTTTGGTCTGTAACCTTATGAGCAATAAACTAAAATCCTAGTTTACAATAAAATTAGTTTTCAGGTTTCTAAAGTAAACTTTTTTTGGACATGAACAAATGATATTAAATGAATAGTATGAGCCCAACTATTGCTTCTTGAGAGAAATTGTTATATTATTTCAACCAAAAAAGAAGTTTAAAAATCAAGAAAAAATTTTTTGAGAGCAATTTACAAAACTGCCAATTTTCTCAATATTTTTGCAGATGACATAAAGTTTTATGAACTACATTTCGTATCTAATCGCGTTTCACCGTTATTGTTCACACCTCTGGAGGCAGAGCTTCCTTTGAACAGTGGCAGCATTGCTATTGGTCAGCGTGGTGCAACTGCAAGCGTTTACGTTGGTCAGCTTGATCACAGACTGAAAGCATTAAAGCAAAACTAAAGAGCTTTCAGTTTTGATCAATCTCAGCGGCCAGCGTGGACAAAAGAGTTAATGTTTTGCACCAGTGCATAACGTGGTAAAATCCTGGTCGCCTGCAGTTGGATTGAAGTTCATTTCTGTTTCCAGTGTGTGAAGGATGAATAGTGATGAGGTGATGAATCTAACTGTGGTGAAACAATGTCAGATGATGATGTTGGAGATAAGAAATGGGGGAAGAAACGTATGCTGTAAAGCAGTCAGTACATTTGTAGTTGTTTTGTGTGGGAGGCAGGGTTCCTGCCACCCTCCTCAAAGTTTCTTAGAGCCAGTTAAAGTGACACGGACCCCCTCAGGCCATGACAGAGGCGTCATTCAACGAGCCGTAGGTCGACGTATCATCACAAAAGTTATTAAAACATTTTATGATGGTTGAAAAGTTACTGAGTGTTGCTTTAAAAGGCGTCTTCTTGTCTACGTCAAAATATAGAACTGCGTGTTCATGAGGCCTGTTGAAGGAAGCTCCGCTCCCCAAAAGTCCGGAACATATCTGTGTAAACGCGATTTGAAAAAAACACAATTTGTAAAATTTGAAGAGATACATGGTGTAAGTGTCACTAAAATAATTTCTGTATTAAAGAAATGTTTGGTTTAAGTGGTTAAAATATTTAGTTTTACTCTGTTGTGTTTAACATTGAAAAGTTAGTTTTATTTGCAATATTAATTTATTAAGTCACAAAACTATTTAGGGCTCTTGTCGCGAGACTTACCTATGAGCATAATAGGCTGCAAGACTTATGCAGATGCACATGAAAGCCTTGTCCCAAAGGAGCTACAACGGATTAGTCAGCTAGCTTCCTGTAATAGGTATTTGTAACTACTATGTAGAAATGTTTGTGAATTTGTTATATATATTACGTTCTAATTGTTTATGTGTTTAGAGTGCACAAGATAAAAGAATATTAACCAAAGATCTCCAAATTGCCAGGTGGCCACAAGGTAATTTCAGTTAAGCACATGTTTATTGTAGTTTGATAAAGTTCTGAAGCTTTGTATTTTATTTCTTTAGTTTTCATGGCGTCAAATAAACAAAGCAATCGCCGGTCTTTAAAAGACCGTGTCAGTATTGTCATTTCGGAGCAACACTTAGTGTTGCTTTAAAAGGCATTCGCAGAAGTCTGGAACATACGTGTGAAAAAAATGGAATTAGTAAAATTTGGTTAAGTAAAAATAACATAACTTTAGGAAAAAAATGGTTTTGAAAGAGCAAAGTGCGTAACTCCAGGTTCTGTTTTGACACACACATTGTAAAATACTTATTTTTATTTCTATTTTTGAAACGTTATCTTTGCTTGAAATGATTTTAAAACAATGTAGTCTCTATAAATTTATTAATTTTGGGTACTAGAGGGAGACAAACGACATTTTCGTCATTTTCAAAGAAATCTTATGTTAAAGGCTTCTAACCTTAACTAAGTTTTAGTTTGAAGTAACTAAATCTCTCAAACACGCACTTGGGTCAGATGTTCAATAAAAGTCCATGTTCTTCAAAAGCCTGCCTGGATTTTTGCTGGGATCTTTGAAGACTTCTTAAAACTAAATCATGCAGAGCCGAGAGTTTTCTATTTGTTTTCTGTTCAATTAGACATTTAGAAACAAAAGGAAACAACTGCTGGAGGAACTTCAGGAATGTTGTTCTGTAACTGCTGCTGTTGAAGCTCCTCCCCCAAACATCATCTCAGGTGACGCTTCTCCTCACCCTAGTCACCCTTCGCCTGATCTCAGCTGGACGATTCCATCCTCTTCCTCTTCCTCTTTATCACAGACTTAGTATTGGTTCAATTTAGACCAAACTCTGGGTAAGGATGAGACTCTACAACAGTATTTGGTGAGGCTCCATATTTCAGGTTTGATGGAGGAATGTGAAGCTCTTGGAGAGGCCATGGTTTAGATCAGAGGTATAAGATCTTATTAAAATCTGAGAGCAGACTCGAGTTTCCAGAGGATTTTCCTGAACCCGCCTACTCCTTGTTGAAGGTAAGCTAACACTTTTTCAGCACCGTCTTTGTCCGAATTTCTCTAAACCAGCAGATATAAGGGACCCGCTGCAAAACTCTAAACAATCACTATTAGTAAAAGCATAAGCAAGATAGGAGCTTATTTTGATTTAGTAATCCCTAAAATTGATTAGAAAATATTTATTGTACCCACAAAACACACAGAAAAAAAATATTTGTATTTCTGGAAAAATTTGGAATTGAGCATAAAGACCTGTTGCTGTGAACATAACCGTAGCTGATGGGGGAAATCTGAAGAACTTTATTTATGAAAATCTCTGCATCTTAACACTGAGCTCCACCTTCTTCAGACGCATTTCTTCAGCTTGCAGCTTAACCTGTTTTTCAGAACTCAAGGAATTCATGCCTTCCTTTTGTCCTGTCCAAAGAAATGCTTCAAGGCCAAAGTGCGATACTTCAGATCTAGCATGTTGCAACATACTAACGAATTATCACTCTACTTTGTGATATGTTTATGAACACATTAAAGGTACAGACTGTATTATATTTTCTGCTTCTTGCCTCCAAGCCTTGTACGAGAATTTCCTTCAGAATTCCTAGAAGTGAAATCCGATCCAGAGTCTCAAACAACTGTGAGATAATTTCTAATAGTTTTCTCCCAAGTACCTGTTGATCTCCTTGAGTCTAACTGGATGTTCACACAGCAAGTCTTCATGGTTACAGTACTAAGATGTTTTTTTATTGTTCATACTTCTAAATAAATGTGATCTTATCAGACTTTTGTGTGAACGGTTTACAACCCCAAAGTGACCTCAATGAAGAAGAAGTGCCACAGCAGCAGCATGTTTACGTCAGTAACGACCGAGGCCGCCCTCCGTGGACGGATGTTAGCATTTTGGAGCAATGGGAGCCAATCATATCGTCGCAGATCAGAACAAGATGAAGGAAGCTGAAAGAAACAGAAGGCTAAACTTGCCACTGCTTGCTTCAGACATAGTTTACTTCCAGATTTACCACGTCTGGCTTCACTGCACAATTATGATGCATGTCTCATGTTGATGAAGGACTCTTTAAAAACTATAATACATGTTAACAAACTAGGACCGTATATTTAAGTGGCAAAAAAAGTGACTTCTCATGGGTAAATTAGATTTTGGTCGCATTTGTTATGTGAGCAAAATTAATCAAATGTCTAATTATCCGTTACTCTATGTCTCCATCTAGAGGCTGTCATAACGTTGACTTAGAGCCAATCAGTTCCCAGCTGATCAGAGTTGACTCATGTGTTTCCTCAACAGATGAAGGTAGAAGATTTGACGTGGATGTAAAATTAGCAGCATGGATCAAAGAAGCTGCCAGAGGTGAGATTCAAGTCTGCAACTGTCCCCGACTTTTCTTCACATCAGACCTAAGATTTTAGATCATCTGACCGTCTTTATCCACAGGAGGCAGCCGTACGCTGGACGCGTCTGCGTGCTGTCGATGCTAGCACGAGCAAACCAACAGCATTCCCAGTTTAAAACAAAATGTTTGTATTCTGAAAAGTACGTATTCTTTATTTTATATTTTAATCCAGATTTGACCAAAGACTAAAAGTTACCAAAAGATCTGTTTTCAGAGCTAAACCAGAACCTGGACCTGGCCACTGTCCCAAATCCACATGTGAATATCAACCTAGTTTGGCGTCCTCAAAAGAACTCGAAATTACTTTCCGACCTGCTGAAGGTTCCGGTGTAGACAGGTACGTTTTACAGAAATGAATCAAATAACAGCAGTGTTGGTCTACTGTGTGAAGATTGAGCAGTTATATTTGTGTATCCCAGAAAAAATCAAAGTGCTTTACATGATTCGAAGGAGAATCTAAATTAAGATAAAAAGTAAGTGTTTAATCTCCACAAAACTGACCTAGTGTGTGATCCAATGAAGCCGACTTTTCTCCCTAAATATATGCGAGTTTGACACTTTCATGTTTGGAACTAAACCAAATATAAATACAACGGTTTGCAGTCAAAACGATCATATCAGCTTTCTCGTCATCGTCGTGACACGTGTGTCACAAATGTGCAGCAGAAGAAGTCAGACCTGGTAAATCTGGACGTAAAACAGCGTCCGATGCAAGTAGTGCAGAGGTTAGCTTCATTTCTTTCTCAGCTTCCTTTATCTTGTTCTGATCTTGTGACGATATGGTCAACAACTCTAACATCCATCCACAGACGTGAAAGTGGCGCTCCGCCTCTATGTTCTTCTTCTTCATTTGAGTCTCTTTGGGGTCGTGAAACCGTTAACCCAGGAATCTGATGGGGGTCGGATTTAATTACAAACGAAAAAGAAAAGAATCAAGAGCTGCTTTGTGAATTGTTGAGTTCAACTTAATGTGCAAGTCAACAATCAATCAATCAGTAGACAGAGACAGAGGATTTCAAATGCAACACAAAGCATTTTTTAATCATTCAGAGCTCTGAACGGAGAAGAGGGAGACCTACCCGCTTCAACAGCCACACGCCACAGATCCTGTCTGAAAGCTTTTCTCTCAAACCACTTGCTACATACCCCCCTCACCCACCCTATCGGGTGCCTGGGTGCAAGGACGAGGTCTTTGCCATAGACCCCAAAGCATAAAACTCCCCGAAAGGATTTATCAGCTACACTCTAATCTGTAGCAGTTGGTTTTGCTTTTAATCCAAATATGTAATGGAGCATTGATCCGGTTATAAAGTACATTCCTGTAAATTATTTCATATGATATAAAAGCATAAAACCATACAAGCAGATCATCATATATCTGGTATTCCCACTAAGGTATTTTCCTACTGGATATAAACTCCCACCTACATTCCACATCTGGTCCAAGTACTTTTGAAGGCGGTTTTAACTAAAAACAGTTTGTCATTCACACATCAAACTCACCCATAAGTGTCTACTTCTAAGACTAGGAGTAAGGTTAGCCTATTCTGTTCAAGGGCTTAGCGTTGTTTCAACTTGGAGAACAACAGGTGAATAACACATGATACAAAGTACTAGTTGCTCACACAAGGTACATCCAAGCATCAACCTGTTCACCTACCCGTGTTCTTTCTGTTTTTTTCTATTTAAAGCACTTTCTCTTGATAACAAAGTTCTTGACTAAACTGGGTATCCAGGAGTCCTGCTGGCAAAAGCGGGACACAATTCTGCACATGATTTTGTATTACGTGGGTAAAAACAAATCAAATACTTTTATGAGACATAATTCAGGATTAGGACTGCTGCAGCTTTGTACCTGGTTACTTTTTAGCAAAATGTCAGAATTGTTTGTTGAACCCAGCTGTGTGTCTTTTTAGGAGTCGGTCGAAGAAAACGACAAATATGTTTCAATCACAATCGCCTTCCACTACAGACGGGTGAGCTGGAGCTAAATGCTGTAAAACAGTTGTTTTATTCCTTAACATTCTTAAATGTGTTTAATAGAAACAGCCTTTCTCACAAATAAACAAGACACTAACACAATAAGTGTCTTTATGAAGGTAAAACACCAAATTATAAGGGAATTTTTTTATCTTAATTTAAAAAATATGTATTTTTAAGTCATGAAATGAATGGATTTAGCAATCAATAAGCAATTTTAATATTCTAAATGTCTATGAGATTAAAAGTTTTAACATGTTTTTTTGTTTATCTTTTTGCCAGAGTTCAATCTGACCGGCAGCATCAGACAAAGCTGGACTCCATATTTACGGTCTGTAGACGCACAGCTCGTCCGTGTTCATCCCAAAACGGATCAGATTAATTTCATTCAACATCGTTTCTAACCGTAACTCTTTTCCAGGCACTAGAGGAAAACCTTTTCGCTTTTGTGAAGAAGGAGCTTAAGAGTTTTCAAGAAATTCTGAGTCCAGATTGTGAAGAACCGTTGGAGAATCAAACACGGGATGAGGAGCAGGCGTGGGGAGGCAAGAAGGCTTTGATGAAGATCATAGTCCACTTTTTGAGGAGGATGAAGGAAGGAATACTAGCCGATCAGTTGGAGAGCAGTAAGAAGATTTATTATTTTATCTAAAGACTTTGTCCAGACGGACAAACGTTGCATGTAGTTCTGGTTTGGGCTGCACAATATAATGCAAAATCACCAACTTCACAACTTCAATGTCCACGATATTCTTATCACAAAGGACTGATTGAACTGCATATACTGTTGGGTAATGTACTTTGAGAATTGATGCAACTTTTAGCCGATGAGACACAAACTGCGTTGTACTAGTTAAAATTCGAAACAACAACTTCCTTAAGTAATCTAAAAAGTAATGAAACTTACTTGAGAAGGTTACTGTGCTACAGGGGGAGATTATTTTGACAAATAACTTCTGATGTACTCAACTTGTGTTACATGCTGTTACTTATATTACAGCCATGAATAGTTTGGCTGCATTTGTTATTTATTTTTTTGCAGCACTTGATGGAAATCTCTACCTAGTTTACATCAACATTTTTATGCACACTTTAATATATTCCATTAGTAAAGGTTGACAGAAACAGCAAAATATGAACTACTTTACATTTATGCATTTTGCAAACGCTTTTAGTGTTGAACATTGAACTACAACACACTTTGATAAAAAAAAAATGTCTCCCCTCTGTTCATTGAGCTTCACTGGGTACCCCTGGCTGCCAGCATCAAATTCAAGTTCCTGATGCTAGCCTACGAAGTGCTTTAGAGTACGGCTCCCATCCACTTGAATACTGTTGCAAAGGCTTATATCACAGCTCGATCACTTCAGTCAACAATGGATTCTCATCTAGCAGAACCTATAGCACGCTTAAGACAATCCAGACTATTTTCTTGTGTTGTTCCAAGATGGTGGAATGACCTACAAAGCGCCACAAGAACAGCAGCGTCCCTGTCTGTCTTCAAGAAACTCTAGAAGACCCCCCTTTTCAAAGAGCATCTCCTATCCTAACTCTTACCCATACCTCCATACCACCTCTTCTACTCTTTCTGTACTTCCCTCTATCTCTTCATTTTCATCACTGACTCTGACTAGGGAGTTTTGTCTTGGTAGCTAATGGTCATATTGATAAGTGTAACATTGTGTCTACTTTGGATAAAAGCGTCTGCTAAATACATGAACATAAACCGAACATAAACAGAACAAAAAGCAAAAGCTTGCATGGACACTAAAGACATTACTGTAGACAGTCACACAAGGCAGGAAGCAAAACCGTGTTTTGCCCTACTTCTGGTCAACTACAAAAATACTGATAATTTTCTTTTGTTCATTCAGAATATTTTGTAGCAGACCACCAGGGGAAACTTAAATCCTGTCTGAAGAACAGATTCAGCCGTGCATTTAAAGGAGACCTGGATCAGATCTACACGGAGCTCTGCATCACAGAGGGATGGACCGGCGGGGTCAACGATGAACACGAGGTCAGACAGATTGAGAGGGAATCCAGGAAACAACGGAGACCAGAAACAATAATCAGAGAGGAAGACATCTTTAAACCCCCACCTGGGAGAGATCAACCAATCAGAACAGTGATGACAAAGGGGGTGGCTGGCATTGGGAAAACAGTCTTAACACAAAAGTTCACTCTGGACTGGGCGGAAAACAAAGCCCACCGGAACATCCACTTCATATTTCCATTTACGTTTAGAGAGCTGAATGTGCTGAAAGAAAAAAAGTTCAGCTTGGTGGAACTTATTCATCACTTCTTTACTGAAATCAAAGGAGTCTGCAGCTTTGAAGACTTCCAGGTTCTGTTCATCCTCGACGGTCTAGATGAGAGTCGACTTCCTCTGGACTTCCATAACAAGGAGATCCTGACTGATGTTACAAAGTCCACCTCAGTGGATGTTCTGCTCACAAACCTTATCAGGGGGAAACTGCTTCCTTCTGCCCTACTTTGGATAACCACACGACCCGCAGCAGCCAGTCAGATCCCTCCTGACCTTGTCGATCTGGTGACCGAGGTCAGAGGGTTCAGTGACCCACAGAAGGAGGAGTACTTCAGGAAGAGATTGAGTGATGAGGAGCAGGCCAGCAGGATGATTTCCAACATCAAGGCATCTCGAAGCCTCTATATCATGTGCCACATCCCAGTTTTCTGCTGGATCACTGCTACAGTTCAGGAGGACGTGTTGGAGACTAGAGAGGGAGGAGAGCTGCCCAGCACCCTGACTGAGCTGTACGTCCACTTCCTGGTGCGGCAGACGAGGACTATGAGAATCAAGTATTGTGGAGGAACTGCGAGAGATTCAGTTTGGGATACAATAAGCAGGAAGATGATAGAGTCTCTGGGAAAGCTGGCTTTCGATCAGCTTCAGAAGGGAAACCTAAACTTCTATGAATCAGACCTGACAGAGTGTGGCATCGATATCAGAGCAGCCTCAGTTTACTCAGGAGTGTTCACACAGATCTTTAAAGAGGAGAGAGGAGGGCTGTACCAGGACAAGGTGTTCTGCTTTGTCCATCTGAGCGTTCAGGAGTTTCTGGCTGCTCTCCATGTCCATCAGACATTTGTTAAGTTTGGTTTGAATGTGCTGGAAGAACAGGCCAACAGCAGACTTTTTATTTTCAAAAAAGCAAAACTTAAGCATCTTCATAGGGGAGCTGTCGACAAAGCTTTAGGGAGTCCAAACGGACACCTGGACTTGTTCCTCCGCTTCCTTCTTGGACTCTCAGTCCCAAATAATCAGAATCTCCTACAAGGCTTCCTGAAGGAGAAAGGGTTCAGCGCTCAGACTAACCAGGAAACGGTTTGGTACATCAAGGGGAAGATCAGCGAGAACGAGTCAGCGGAGAAAAGCATCAACCTGTTCCACTGCCTAAACGAACTGAATGATCGTTCGCTGGTGGACGAGATCCAGCAATTCCTGTGCTCAGGAAGTCTGTCCACAGACAAACTTTCTCCCGCTCAATGGTCGGCTCTGGTCTTCATGTTGGTGTCCTCGACAGAAGGTCTGGAGGTGTTTGACCTAAAGAGATACTCGGCGTCAGAGGATGTTCTTCTGAGGCTGGTACCAGTGGTCAAAGCCTCCAACAAAGCTCTGTAAGCAGGAAGATCATGGGGTCGGAAAACAAGATACATTTCCACACGTAAAAATACATTAAACGCAAGTGATACACATGTGTAGCAAAGACATGGTTCAGAAAGAAAAATTTGTGCAAGTTTTGAACTTGCATAGAGAATAGAGAATATTTTGTACATCTGTAAAACGAAATCTGATGACTACAGAAATTTCTCACCTTCAAGTGTGACCCTGAAGTTACAAGATTCCAGAACTCCGATTACAACTACTAATTTTGACCCGGTTTTGACCAATGAGTGAGTCAGCACTTTGCTCGCTGACTTGTCAATTAACTCGTTGCCCACCCACGCACCAACCAACCATCCAATCAAGCAGCAGACATTTCTTTCAGCGAGCCAATGTCGCTCAGTGCTCAGTACTGACGTAGGGAAAGGAGGATGGAGTAAAGTTAGTTTATAGAAATAGAAAATGGTTAAACATGGATAAAAACAAGTGTGCCTCATCTGTGTCTTCTGGATGAAGAATTTAAGACTGATTTTTAGTGATTGGGTCACATGACCAGGGAGCTATCTAAAGAAATATGCCAAATATTTACAGTAAAAATTAATAACAAATAGAAAATGCGTTAAACTTGGATAGAACAAGTGTATCTCATCTGTTTGATCCTGTAGAATAATTCCACAGTTTTGTTTTGTTTGACATTGTGTGCCATAACGGCAAAGCTATTAATTCTTGTGTTTGGTTCGGACATTTATTGATGTTTCCTAGGCCGGAAAAACCGAAGAGCCGAACCTGCAATCAGTCCGTCTGCATCGGCCCAAATAGGAAAGAGACACAGCTAACTCTGCAGAGCTTGAATATCAAATATCCAACTTCAAAGTAACTTCACTGCGGTGCGTTTATCAGTACTGGACACTGTCGTTGGCTCGCTGCCAGTAATTGCTACTCCTTGATTAGATAGTTGTTTGGTGCATGGGTATGCATCAGGTCAATTGACAAGTCAGTGAGCTACGTGGTGATTGACTTTTCCCTCACGCAGTGGTCAAAACTCGGTCAAAATTCACATAGTTCTAGTTAGAATAAGTTACAGAAGCCTAATGTGCGACCTGTAGCTTTATAGTCAGTAACGTAGCAGTCGAGACCAGCCAACATAAAGGATTACTTTTTAAAACAGATCCAACCTGAAACTACAGGGCATGAGTAAAAACGGCTGGAATTGTGATAAACTGAGCTTTTACTATCCTTTATTTGTTCTTTTTCAGACTTGCTAGCTGTAACCTATCAGACTGCAGCTGTGAAGCTCTTTCCTTAGTTCTTGGCTCCAATTTCTCCAGGCTGACAGAACTTGACCTGAGCAACAACGACCTTCATGATTCAGGAGTGAGGTTTCTGTCTGCTGGACTGCAGAGAACATGTTGTAAACTGGAAAGTCTCAGGTCAGCAATAATAAAAAAAGTTCCAATCGACTTCTAATGCTGCTCCCCGCCACTTTTTTCTCACTTTGTGCCACAGTTCTGAATATTTCTTTTCTTTTTTGGCCGTGCAGGCTCTCTGGCTGTCTTATCAAAAAGGCTGGCTTTACCTCTCTTGTCTCTGCTTTGGAGTCCAACCCTTCCCATCTGAGAGATCTGGACCTGAGCTACAACCATCCCAGAGACTCAGACGTGCAGCAGCTATCATCTTTGCAGCAAGATCCCAACTACAGACTGGAAAACGTCAGGTGTTGAGAATCTGCCAAAATCATTTCCCAAAAGCAACGTCTGCTCTGTGTTTCTGGTCTCTGGTGGAGATTGGTATGATGACATACAGGGGTTGGACAATGAAACTGAAACCCCTGTAATTTTAGTGTGGGAGGTTTCATGGGTAAAGTGGACCAGCCTGGTGGTTGATCTTCATTTTTTGCACATTGCACCAGTAAGAGCAGAGTGTGAAGGTCCAATTAGCAGGGTCAGAGCTCAGTTTTGCTCAAAATATTGCAATGCACACATCATGAGTGACATACCAGAATTTAAAAGAGGACAAGTTGTTGGTGCACATCTTGCTGGCGCATCTGTGACCAAGACAGTAAGTCATTGAAATGTATCAAGACCCACTCAGGGTAATGTCAGAGTACCACCAAAAAGGGCCGACTACATCCAACAGGATTAACTGTGGACGCAAGGGGAAGCTGTCTGAAGGGCATGTTTGGCTTTTAATCCGGATTGTATAAAAAAAAACATAAAACCACGGCTGCCCAAATCATGGCAGAAGTTTCCAGATAAACTGTTTGTCGGGAGCTGTACAGTGTCAAAATACACGGCCGGGCGGCTATAGCCAAACCTTTGGTCACTCGTGCCAATGCCAAACGTTTTTTTCAATGGTGCAAGGAGCGCAAATCTTGGGCTGTTGAAATATATTGTTTTTCTGATTTAAAGGTGGACTCAGATGAGTTACCTTTAGTTACGGTGTGGAGAAGCCCCAAAGAAGCATACCAACCGGACTATTGCATGCCACTGATCTGCAATAAAAACGGCTCAAAATCCCTCTGACCACTGTGCAGGACTTCTGAAAGTAATTCCTATGACGAATTGACGCTGTATTGGCCACAATACAGTGTCAACTATCCAATCAAGGAGCAGCAATTACTGCCAGTGAGCGGTCTAAAACCAGGTGTTTCAGTTTCGTTGTGGAACCCCTGTTTGAGGCGACGTTCACAGAGTGAGCTTTTTTTTTTTGCCTGGTCTAAGTTCCAGTAAGTCCCATGTAGAAGTTCTGGTTCTGCTACTTAAATCAGCTCTAGTTGAACTCTTCTTGTCAGATGAGAAGAGCTTTTGACACATAATCGAGTCTCTGAGTTAACGCAATGGATTAATTTGAGGAACAGAGTTTTTTCTTTGTCCATGTGAGATGACGTGCGTCTGCTGGGCATGTAACCTCTGTCGTCCTTTCAGGGTGAAGCCTGCTGGAGTGCAATGGTTGATACCAGGTCTCAGGAAGTGTAAGATTGTTTTTTTCCCGTGATTTGTGACAACCAATCGTTATCACGCTCTCTCGTTGCAGAATAACCTGTTTTTGTCCCTTCCATCAGACGCCTGTCACCTCACCATTGACATGAACACAGTGAACAGGAACCTAAAGCTGTCTGCCAACGGGAAGGTGACCCGCACCTGGGAGGATCAGCCGTATCCTGATCATGCGGACCGATTCAAACTGCCCCAACTGTTATGCAGAGACTGCCTGACTGATCGCTCCTACTGGGAAGTTGATTGGACAGGAATCGTTGATATTTCCGTGAGCTACAGAGGAATAAGAAGGACGGAATCTAAGCAGAACCTTGTCTTCGGGCGAAATGCTCAGTCCTGGAGCCTGGAGTGCTCTGATGACCGTGGCGGATACTCAGCCTGGCACGGTAAAAGGGAAACGTACGTTCCATCCTTCTCCTCCGTCTCTAACAAAGTAGCCGTGTATCTGGACTGTCCTGCCGGCATCCTGTCCTTCTACAGAGTCTCGTCTGACTCTCTGGTCCACCTGCACACCTTTAACACAACATTCATCCAACCTCTGTATGCTGGATTTACAATCCGGTGTGGCTCCTCAGTAACTCTGTGCTGAAAAACAACTACAACTGTTTAAGAGCTAACAGAGCCGGACTCCATTAGTTATTTTTATTTATTTGTTTGTTTTTATCTTTATTGTAAGCAGCAGCTATTTGTGATCACATGTAGGTTTGTTTCATAACTGATTGTGATTCCTTTAATGCATATTTGTTTAAATAATCATAGTTTTAATTAAATGAAGGAAGGTTTTTTCTGTGCTTTTGTTCAATGCATACCGACTAATAATATAAAATATTGAAATTTCAATAAAAAACAGTCTTGATAGAAGGAAACATTTAACGACGCCCTGAGGTGTGACTTGCAGGCATAGTAACTCCACCTCTTTCACTCCGACCGGGTGACCACAACCTTAACCCAGGAGAATCTATTTTTTTATATTTTCAATATATAAATAAGGGGATTTAAAAAAAAAGAATATGCATTACCCAATACAAAATACACAGAAAGAACTACAATAATAACTATTTACAAAGAAACTAGTGGACATATTCAGAATGTCCTTTATTGAAATTGATTACACAAATTGATTTTTTAAATTTCATTGTATAATGACTTCTGTCTGATAAGATTCCGTGTTGGATCATTTTCATAGCTTTTGGTTAAAATTGGTCCTCAGCCTGTCAGACACTACTGAGGAAAGAGAAACCCAGAGGCTCCAGGGGAGGATGAGGAGGATTAGAGAAGATTAGTGAGCAGTTTAACGGCAGATGAGAGGGGGAGCACACACCAGTTAGCAGATCAAACCTGAGCAACTGGACTGGACTGATGCAGCAAACTGGGACCAGTCTCTCAGATCAGACTCTACCAGTAGGAGAAAGTTAGTGGAAGAAGGTTGAACTGCTCTGAGCTGGTCTGGGGTCAGAGGTCAGCGTGAATGGACGACTTCCAGGCATACGGAGCGGGGAAGGCCGGCGGCGCCTTCGATCCTCTCGCCTTCGTCCGGCAGCCTCAAACCGTCATCAGGATCCTCTGCTGGGTGAGTGATGATGTCAGAGGGGGGTGTGTGGGGTAACACCTGTACAGGTAGAGTGAACTCATAGACCCTCGCAGTGAACGAGGCAAAGACCTTAGAACATCTTCAGAAGCTCAGAGATGTTCAGCTCAGACCAGCGACGGTGAAAATCCTGATCCCGAAACACAGAGAAAGGTCACGCTCAAAGGTCCCCATGCATCCTCAAACTGTCCAATCACAGAGCTCAATCTTCTGGTGGGTTTGTGTTTCCGTGGCTTCAGTGTGACTCCGTCATGAGACCGGCTTTAACATTCCTGGGGCTCAGCAGAAGACCTGGAGAACAAAGGCTCTTTGTTTTACAACTCTCTAGTTTGATTGGTTGGTCTCTGTGGACCAGACTGGTTCCGATAACTTTGACACGGTTCTTTGTTGGGGGGATCCAGGTTGACTGATTAGGTTGCCGCTCGGGAACAAATCTGCACAAGATGAAGACAAGCGGCTTCTAAAGCTCCGTCCAGAGAGAACGCGATTCTAGTCACATGACTACAGAGGTCGTCTTGCTAACCTCCAGCAACTATAGATGATATGCTCTTGGTGCTAATTTCCATTTTGTTTCTGCGCTGTCATTCATACTATTGATAAAATCTGACTTCTGTGTGAACGCTTTACGACCCCATAGCGACCCGCATGAAGAACAATGTAGGTGTCACACTCACTGCAAAAAACATTAAATCTTAGTACTCTATTGAACTCTTGTTAACATCCTATTACACTTAAAGCAACACTAAAGAACTTTCAGGTTTGGTCGATTTTGGCGGCCCAGTGTGGACAAAAGCTGTAGTATTTTTATCCTAAGGGGAGACTACATCTTCCATGAGCACCAGCGCATAGCTTGGTAAAATCCGGATTTCAGTTGGATTGAAGTACATTTCTGTTTCCAGTGTCTGTGTGAAGGATGAATAGTGATGAGGTGATGAATCTAACTGTGGTGAAACAGTGAAGATGATGATGTTGAAGATAAGACACTGGGGAAGTGACGTATGCCGTAAAGCAGTCCGAACATTTGTAGTTGTTTTGTGTGGAAGGCAGGGTTCCTGCCACCCTCCTTATAGTGGCTGAGTGCAAAGTGTATAAATCCAGGTTCTGCTTCGACACACTTTGTAAAATACTTTTTTATATTTCTGTTTTTGAAACGTTATCTTTGAAATCATTTTGAAACAATTTCTCCATACAAAGCCAAAGAAAAACTGCAAAAATGTGTGAATTCTTACTTTTAGCCAGCGGAGGGAGACACACTCAATTTGTTTCACACTAAACTAACTTTTAAAAATGTATTTCTATGTTTTTACTTGTTTTGAGTAAAAAAAAATAATCTGCCACTGAAACAAATTAAGGTTTTTCCCAACCAATATCGAAAAAGATCATAAAAAGATGAAGGAAGCTGAAAAAAAAGAGGCTAAACTCTGCACTGCTTGCTTCAGACGTTGTTTACGTCCAGATTTACCATGTCTGGCTTCTTCTGCTGCACAATTATGATGATGGAAAAGTTACATAAATGAGACATGACCTTTCAGACTCCAGGTGGTTTGGAAACTGTCGGATACGTCTCCGGTTTTGTGCGACAATGGGCAAAATTCGGATACTTTTGAAGGCGAATAAAGCAAAACTCAACTGTTGGAAACATCTTTATTGGTTTACTTTAGTGTGCTGCGTGAACGTAGCCGAAGAAGCTTTACTGCTCGGACTGACTGCCTCCTCCCTGCAGCTCTTCTCCATCGTGATCCTGGGCTGCGTCGCCAACGAGGGCTACATCAACCGCCCGGAGGAGGTGGAGGAGTACTGCGTCTTCAACCGCAACCAGAACGCCTGTAACTACGCCATTGCCACGGGAACGCTGGCCTTCCTCTGCAGCACAGGCTTCATGGCGCTGGATGTTTATTTCCCCCAGATTAGCGGCGTGAAGGACCGTAAGAAAGCCGTCATGGTGGACATCAGCGTGTCGGGTGAGATTCCCCGTTTATTAATAATAATTATAGGAATTATCGTATTGTTTATTGTTATTCTGCCACCTTTTTCATGACAAGAATTAGTTATCACCAGAACAAATAAACCATAATAATGTTAATTTAAACGGGTTTATTGATGTAAATAAACTGAATTCAGTTCAATTACTTTTTTCACCTTTGTGTCCAAAAGTCCCCAACCTGCAGCAGATTTTCTACTGTGGCTCGTTTTAACCTTGACTGCAGGTTGCAAAGAACCAACTCTGAATGCTTTGAAAAAGAGATTTTTACATTTTATTTGTAGAGGTTTTGCAGGCATAGTATTCAGTTGCATTGAATTTCCAACTAGAAGGTTTTCTTTTGACATCTTTGACAAAATTATTGACAAATATTAATATCCCAAAAAGATAAATCCTCTTTTTTGACAAACTTCTATGTTGTTCATAAATTTTTTGCAGAATTCTTGAATGTATATATTAATCATTATTTCATTTTGTTCATATTTCTTTCATTTTTACAAAAAATATTAAAACAAAAACTAACGATATAAATAAAACAGTGTTTCTTAGATTTTAATAAAGAAACTTCCAAGTTGTTTTAATTGAAAGGTTTATGGAACATTTCATTATATTTATTTCGTTTCTTATTCATTTCCTCTTTTAAATGATCATGTTTTTCAAGAGCAGATTTTGTTTATCGTTACTTTTTTCGTTACAATATTCTAATTAAAACATGAAACCTACATCGGCTGCAGTGTTGCAACTCCTCTGAAAGAAAAGTAGCTATTGGCTGTCCCAAAAGTCGCTAAATAACGTTATCGCCTGATTTGTATTGTTGACCATATGCGCTAGCATGTAGTAATTGGTAAAAATTACTTAATTGAGACAATTTAAAAAGTCACCAGTTGCTTTTTTCCAGTTTTGTCGCTAGAGCGAGTCTGAAAACTCACTAGTTGTACACTTATCGGCCGCACCTGTTTAGAGCCTTCCTGTTACCCGTGTCGATTGCAACACGTAACACGCGTGTCGACCCGCAGCCCTCTGGTCTCTCATCTGGTTTGTGGGGTTCTGCTTCCTGGCCAATCAGTGGCAAGTTTCCAGACCTGAAGACAACCCTCTAAACGAAGGTGCCGACGCCGCCAGGGCCGCCATCTTCTTCTGCTTCTTCTCCATCTTCACCTGGGTACGTCAGTGAGCCGTCCGCTGCCATCTGGTGGTGGGACTGCGATTTTACATGAACTTCAGATTCTCTGTGGGAACTGAAATGTTTTTTGAGGCGACGTTACTCCCCCTCTGTTCCTTTCTTATGAAACCTGGGCGTCGAGGCGACCATCACTCTCTCCGTTCTAAGCAAGCAAGACGCAAAGTTGGCGCACGGCAGATTTTGAGCTCCTAAACGTAGGCATGCACCTGTAGTCTGCCAATCAGAGAGCGCTTGGATTTGATTGACAAATGTCTGGAGAGTACTTTACGCAATTCATTCTTTGAACACTTCAAACATGGAGGAAAACGTAATCTTAGCCATTTGTGGGGTTACCATGGAGAGCAGTTTGGCAGAAAAGTAACTAATTTATCAAACAAACTGTTTACAGTGTACAATATTCACGCATTACATCGCCTTTCTTTCCTATAAACCTTTTCTCACAAGTTAACACATTACCACTTTTACCACCCTTAACTTCACTGACAGCAACTAAAGTACGGGGCATCACACAGCATCAATTCACTGTTTTAAGACTTAAATGCATTTAATTGCATCTTGACTGGGCTAAACATCAACATGTACTCTGTTGACCTTATTTTCTGCTTAAAAACTCTAGTAACAAAACTTACAGCCAATGTAGAGCCGAACTTTCCATTGTTTCATCATTAATTTGGGAATTCCCCACACCTTCAACTGGATTGACTTTACTCTTTATCATTCCTAAAATAACATTGATTCTTACCCTAACCCCGATTCTTCAAAGGATAACACTCATACAACCAGAATTGTCAAAAATATCCCCGTCTTTTAACTACATTGTCCTGTGCGATGTCCCCAACGCCGGCTAGAATCCTGCTAATCCAAACCTCTGCTAATAATTTTTTAATGTTTAGCAGATAGGTGCAGATTAACCATGTCACAGTGACATGTACTGATTTAATAATGTATAGACACTTACAAGATACATTTAGTGGGTTTTTATCATGTGATAACCTGAGAAGCAATAAAACAGAGGAGAGCAATGAAAGCTGAGTTTGGCATCCAGATTAAGTGCGATGCAAGCAGGAAGCCCCCCTGAAAACCAACCCGGAAATCCCCTAACCCAAGGTTCACTTTACCGCCAGTGTTATCCGCTTTTAAACATTACATTTAAAAAATTACTAAATATGACAAGGCACAAACAAATTATTTGTTCATTAATAAAAGCCATAAAGCAATTAAAAGTAGAAACCAGTCTGAATAACAATATAACCAAAAACCTGGTGTGACATCTTTAGGTGCGCCACAGAAACATCAAAAATCCAACAATTCAATTTTTCTTGACGACAAGAAAAAGAAGTGAAAGCGCGATTTGCTGCTGATGCTATCCCGTCCTATGTGTTGGGTTTCACCGCGCTGAAATAAGGTTAAAACAAAATGCAAATATGACCTCTGGACATCTAAGACGAACTGGTGGGTGGGGTAAGAGTGTGGACAGTAAGAAGATAATTAATGAGGCTCTTAAAATGTTAAAATAAGCAATCCAAAAGCAAACCGAAAGAACAGAAGATATATGTTTACTGGTTTCTAGTATAAGTAAAAAGATGAGCTGCATCGCCTATGCAGAGGTGATTCATCGAAACTCACTGGAAGATGCTACGATCAACCAACAGAGAAAAGAGTGTGAATGACTTTGGTTTGGAAATATGATTCAACCTTGGCAAAAAAAACAAAATAGATTCAATGAAAAGCGTTTAACTATTAATTCTGACAGCAAACAACCGTCTCCACACTTTGGTGGGATTTAAAACCAGACAGGAATTTAACTACAACGTTTTATGTTAGAAATCTCTGAAAATCAAACCAAAACTAGCTTTTCTAATCAGTCTTACCGTTTAGACACAAGATCACAAGATAAAGGAAGCTTAGAAAAAAAAACTTGTCACTGCTTGCTTCAGCCTAAGTCTACATTTACAACTTAGCAAAATTATGACGTGTGTCTCACGCCAGTGACGGAAAAGTCGGACATATTGCAGCGGGACCGTTCTGACGGCAGGAGTTTTGATATTGTTTCAGATTTTTCTTCAATATATTAAGACTGCAGTGAAAACGTCAGATATCGGTTATGTCCGAAAACAAGTTTTTCCAAAATCTTTTGAAAACAAATTTAAATCTTACACGAACTGTTCAAGTTGTTTAAATGAAAGGAATCCTTAACATGTCGGAACTGACACGTCTCCTCTCTGCTTCTCTCCTTCTATGTTTGTTGTTCTGTCACCTTAAATCTTGTGTCTGTGTCTGACTTTTCTGGTGTTCGTCGTTACGTCCCACGGCATTGTTCCCGTCTTGTTCTACCGTTTTCCCTGCAGGGAGGCGTCACTCTGCTGTCCCTGGAGCGTCTGAAGAGAGTCTCCTATGAAGAAGAATACAACAAACTCTTCACGCCTCCTCTCCCTTGATTCAAAGCCTCACCTTTCTCCCCTCGGCCAATCAGGGGGCACCTCATTCACATCCTCTACAAAGTCTAAACTCTGATTGGTCGCTTTAATCACCTCTCACACCACATGCCTCCCTGTTGTGCCTTAGCAGATGCTGAAGACCAATAATGAGGTCTTAATGGAAAGCAAGATGTCTGTTTTTTTTTTTACGACAGATAGAGTCGCCCTCTGGTGGCTTTGTAAGGAGTCTATGTAAAAGTTTTCTTTCAGAGCTGAGATCTGAACATTACAGAGACAGAAACATTTAGCAAGATATTGTTACTGAAGTTAAAAGTAAAAGTATTTCATAAAACGGTACTAAGTAATACACAGCCTGTCTGTCTCTATAATATGTTGCAACGACTTTATACTAAAGCATTTAGTGAGAGACGATTGTGTGAGTACAAATGTAAAGTTAAAGAAAATCTACAGCAGGCTGTGAGCAAAAACTGTCAATCCTGGAATTGACTGAAGTGTCATTGCAGCTTCTGATTCAGGAAGTAGATAAAGGGTGATTCCACCCAGTTTCTCAGTGAGCATCCATAATCTGCTGTAGACTAAAAACTCAGAACACTTCAGACCTGGACCAGTTTGTAGTGTCTTAATATTTTTGAAGGTTCACAAATTAAATACATATTTAACCGAAGCCCGCTGTAGATTTTCTTTAACTTCATATTATTTTTAGTCTTCACACTCGTGGCTGAAAATAGGGGATTTTTATTTAGTCGTTGCCACAGATTATATTTTTCTCTCTCATGTTTCCAGATAGAATAGAATAACTGATGATGTTATCAGGAGAAAACTACAGTTTTATTTGCAAATTCCAGTCATTTCTAGACTATAATGAAGAACTACATACTAATATATTGCATAATTACAAATTGTAAAGTCCTTGCAGTGATTAGATAGTTTTCACTGTGTCTTGTTGGCTTCTGCAATAAGACAACACAGTGGAACAACAGATCTTTTACAAACACGAAGCCTTCCTTCAACGTAAACAGCTCTTTATTAACTCTCAGTTGGCTCAGCAGAACTTCAAGAAGGCTTCAGAAATCTGAAAGGAACTTCCTTTTTACCTTTCCGAAACACATTACACCTAAAAAGCAGCTTTAAGGGCAAAAAATGATACAATCCAGCCTCTCCTGAGCTTATTTTTGTATTCAAAATTTCAAAAGAATATTCAAATCTGGGACATTTTGACTAGACAAAATTATTTTCAAGATACCAGTAATGGCATTGGGACATTTTGTGACGGTAATTCAACATATCTCAATAAAAAGGCCGTCTGGATTCAAGAGTCTTTCAGATATCTGGTTAATTCATCCTAAAAGGAATCTTAACTTGTTCTTTATAGCTTACAGTTAATTTGATCTCTCCTATGTGAAGAAACATGTAAGATATCTTTGACATTGATGCCTTAAAAATATGTTTACTTAGAGTCTCCAGGTTTGTTACCAGATGTCACTGTTTCACCATCATGGGACCTTTTGACTTTAAAAACTCACATTGTTGTTAGTTTACAGTTAAACAGCTGATCTGCTTCATCCGTCCTCCAGAGGCCCTCCTGCGGAAATTAAAATCCATCAAATCAACAAACCACAGTAATGAACGAATAGATACAGATTAACACATCGATTTATTAGTCCAGATTAACACATCTAAATTAACAGATCCAGATAAAAAAAATAAGACGAGCAAATCTAGATTAATAGATCCAGGTGAACAAATACAAATTAATAGATCCATATTAACAGGTGCAGATAAACAAATTCAGATTAACAAATCTGTATTAGAGATCTAGATGAACCGATCCAGATTGACAGATCCAGATTAATATTTTTGCGACGTCCTGATGGTTCCTCAACAATGTTCCTTGTTCCTGTCTGGAGTGTTTCTTCCACAACACAGGATGAACTCCTGGAATCTGCAGCCCACTGCCCTTCTGAGGGTTGCTCATCATATAGTTATCATGAGGAAAACCTTCAGTCTTTTCTCCAGCACGTTCTCGGTAGCGTCTGTGATTCAGGATCATCAGAAATGGTGAGACTTGTTTCTGCACATGAACTCTGTTTTTTTTCTCATATCATGCATATATCATATGCATGACATAATCCTCATCCTCCAGCATCTTTGATATTTTCCAGGTGATCATTGAAGAACCTTAAACTGTTGCTTCATCTGCTCTCATTTCTCTGTTAAACTTATCCATAAAATTCTAACTAACATTTTTATATGAATATAAAATGTGTAGTATATAATGATTATATATAATGTTTTTAATCGAGAAATGGAGGAATTTTGCCAGACTGGAAAACATTTGGTTTTGTTGTGATTGGATACATCAATCATCTACAAACCCGTGCTTTTGCATTCTCTCTCATACGAGTGTCTGATGATCGACAGTAATGAAAACGATTATTCAGTAACATAGAACAAGGTTTTTAATGTGTTCTCTGGGATAATGCAACCGTGTCTGTTTTATGGAGACCTGATTTTTTTTTTGTTTTTTTTTACCCATATGCGAGTAATACCAGACTTTTTCACGGCAATCTGATCGGACCAATTCTGATCCATTCATCCCCCAAAAAATCCAGTTGTGCGATTCAGTTTCATATTTGATAGAATTCAAAGTGTATCAGACTTTTCCGCCATCAATGCTTCACAATTGTGCAGCAAAAGAAGCCAGACGTGGTAAACCTGGACGTAAACGACGTCCGAAGCAAGCAGTGCCGAGTTTATCTTTCTTTTTTTTTCTCAGCTTCCTTCATCCTGTTCTGATCTTGTGATGATACAGTCGGCTGTCGTTACTCTCAATAAAAGGTCCCGGTCCTGGAACGAGGTCGGCATGCATGCATGCTGCTTTGGCGTCACGACGGCATCCAAAGAAAAGTCTGATTGCAGTCACATTTTATTAATAGTATGAAAAATCCTGCAAACAAAATCAAATTTCAGCAAAAACAAATCTTGATTGATCAGCAAAACCCGCTGTAACATCCATGATATTAATCTAACAAATGAATGGCCTAAAATTGTCATAAAGAATAATCCCTTCATGTCCTGCATGTTCTTTCTCTTAGGTTCGTACTAACACATGTCGATCATGTTGATGTTCTTCCCAGATTTCATCTGATGCTGTAATATTTCTAGTGTGTTCTTTCCAACATTAACATATATAGCTTCAGTATTTTAAGCCCAGTTAGCGGCTTTGTTTTCCCTGACATATTTTCTTGCCGTGCTCTCTCTGGTTTGTTCGCACGTGACCGTTTCTTGTCATGTGTTTCCGTAGGCGCTCCAGTCTCTGCTGGCTATCCGCCGGTTCAAACAGGGAGCCAACACCGTCATCTTCAACCAGGACTACATCGACCCAGAGCAGCAGGAGCCGGTGGAGGCTCCGCCCACATACGAGTAGTAGCACAAATATCCATGATCCAAATCTGGTGCAGGAGCCCTCCTGGCACTCATCCAACCGAGATCCAACTGCTCATGACAACAGATCTAACACTCATAACTTGATGGGCACACCCGGTACCAATATACACTAATGAGCCAAACAATGCTCTGAACAGGAAGTGAAGGTGGGGAAATGGGGCACAGATGTGTTCAAGGGCCCCAAACGGAGGGAATTTACAGAAACTTCAAGTAAACTGTGTTTCCAAAAAAATGGTCAGTGGCTCCAGGGCCTCAGGATGCAGACCCCTGCTATGCAGCCGTATTTCCACCGCTTCCCGCAGAAAACATTTTTCACAATAAAAGCTCTAGACCTCAATGACCTCTAGTCAACCTCTATCGATCAGATGAAAAAAGTTAGTTTATTTTTAGTGAATTAGACTTTAGTTTGCTTTGAAGCTGTTGAAGTCCTCCTTGACTTCCCCAGGTTGGTTGATCTCAGGACAGCATATTCAGGTTCTCACAATGTTCAAATAAAAGATATAAACTCACAATCACTCAGTCAACAACCGTCTTGTAATGTAAGATTTTCACCCTGCAGGAGTGGAGAGCCGAGATCGGGTCTGAGCTCTACCTCTGCATCAGGCTATTTTATTGA